>JAVGWN010000141.1:1189-20300 GCA_034552555.1 Semaprochilodus insignis | reverse complement strand
GATTATAGAAAAATTCTACAGTAAAAATTCTTCTTCTTCAGGAATTTCATAGTTAGTTAGTGAGTAAATCCTGACTGTCAGATTTGTGAGATGTTTTCATGATCAGGAGATAAAGTCCTATGAAATATGACAAAATTACAATATGCCTTACACATTCTATGTTGATGATTATAGAAAAAATCTACAATAAAAATTCTTCTTCTTTTGGAATTTGAGAGTTAGTTAATGAGCAAAACCCGACTGACTGAGTTTTGAGACGTTTTTTATTCTTAATTTTAAATCTACACTTTAAATCTAAGCATGCGTGGATCTAGGACATATCTTTGTAAAACTTTGACATTGTTCATATTTTAAGCTTTGACTGTCACTGTGTATTTTTTCCTTTTTATTCAGGGGATTTAGTCCTGATCTTATTCACAAACAGCATTTACTGTGTTAAAACGCGCCATCTACAGGCGATTTAATGTAACTGCTGCACCATTTAAGGTGGAACGGGAAAAGCGAATAAGAAACTGGCGAATAAGAAACCAACTTCAACCTCGTTCGGTAAAGTTAGGTTGGCATTTGGATAATCGGTGGATATTCTCCTCTCGCCCCTCCTACAGATCACAAATAACATCCTAAAATCTCTCAAATTGCATTTTTTAAGTCGTGGTAAATCCGGGAACAAACTGCAATCTTTATATTTTGTAAAAGCTCCAGATCTTTCCCTTTGCCGAGTATGTTTAATTAAAATAGCAAAAATCGCTGGAGTAGGCGCGGAAGACGGCAAGGGACCGTCTGTAAAGTTCGGGTTCGGTTTAAAAAACGTACAACATTCAGAGAGATAAGGAGCCGTACAGAAATACACAGATAATGTGAAAAACTGCTACTTTTAAAAAGCTGTATAAAGAAATGCAGACATACACTGTAAAGACTTAACCAACACCTGCCATAACTTTACACACACAACACATAAGCCTACTGCAAAATAAAATCATTGGTAATTTATTAAAACACATCTTACAAACATAATACAACCTTTAGTTTGGTAAGATATACAATGGTTGATTTCTATAGTTATTTTTTGGTAATTTAGTTAATTTAGTTAATATTTAGTTCATTTTTATAAGGATTAAATTACTACTATGAGACATCCATATGACGTATAGATATAAGATCACCTCTGGTATACGGTGACCCCTCTGACGAACACACTACATCCTTTAGTTTGGTAAGATGTGACTTGGTTGAATTTAAATACCTTTTTTAAAGTATCATATTATTGCCATGAGACACCAATATGACAAAGATCTAATATTGCTTGTAGTATAGAGACACCCGGCTGATGAACATACAACCTTTAATTTGGTAAGAAATATCATGGTTGATTTTTAGTTAATTTATATAGTTACTTTTAGTTAGTTAATTTATATAAGGATGATGTTACTACTACTAGACATCAATATGGCCTTTAGATTGGTAAGATACGCTGTGGTTAACTTTTACGTTATTTTTATAAGTATTAAATTACCATGAGACATTCATCTGATGTACTGATCTAATATTGTTTGCAGTATACAGAGACCCGTCTGAAGAACACACTACAACCTTTAGTTTGGTAAGCTGTGACTTAATTTTATTTAATTTTTAAATGTCTTAAATTAATACTTTGAGACATCCATATGACATACAGATCTAAAATCACTTGCAGTACATAGAAGCCTATCTGACAAACATACACTATATTGCCAAAAGTATTCACTCACCCATTCAAATCACTGAATTCAGGATGCCACCTGTGCAACAAGTCCAATCATGAAATTTCCTCACTACCAAATATTCCATTGGGATTATAACAAAGTGGAAGTGATTGGGAATGACAGCAATTCAGCCACGAAGTGGTAGGCCACGTAATGACAGAGCAGGGTCAGTCGATGCTGAGGCGCATAGTGCGCAAAGGTTGCCAACTTTCTGTAGAGTCAATCACTACAGACCTCCAAACTTCATGTGGCCTTAGATTAGCTCAAGAACAGTGCATGGAGAGCTTCATGGAATGGGTTTCCAAGCAGCTGCTTCCAAGAATTACATCACCAAGCACAATGCAAAGCGTCAAATGCAGTGTGGTAAAGCATGCCGCCACTGGACACTAGAGCAGTGGAGACGTGTTTTCTGGAGTGACATAGCATGCTTCTCTGTCTGGCAGTCCTATGGATGAGTCTGGCTTTGGCGGTTGCCAGGAATGTGGTACTTGTCTGATTGCACTGTGCCAAGTGTAAAGTTTGGTGGAGGGCGTATTATGGTGTGGGGTTGTTGTTCAGGAGTTGGGCTCGGCCCCTTAGTTCCAACTTCCTTCCTGTTCCAACATGACTGCACAGTAGTGCACAAAGTAAGGTCCATAAAGACATGGATGAGGACAGAGTCCTGACGTCAACCCGATGATGAATTACAGAGGAGACTGCGTGCCAGGCCTTCTCGTCCAAAATCATTGTCTGACTTCACAAATGCGCTTCTGGAAGAATGGTCAAAAATTCCCATAAACACATTCCTAAACTTTGTGGAAAGCCTTCCCAGAACAGGTGGGCCGACATCATATTAAACTATATGGAATAAGAATGGGATGTCACTCAAGTTCATATGCGTGTGAAGGCAGATGAGCGAATACTTTTGGCCATATATTGTACTACCATGTATTGTAAAATATACCATGGTTAATTTTTAATTAATATTTATATTTAAAAAATTACTACTGTGGGAAAACAAGATGATGTACAGATCTAATATCACTATATCACTATATACAGAGGGCCATCTGACAAACATACTACAACATTTAGTTTGGTAAAATATACCATGGTTGAATTTGAATAAATTTTTATATTTATTAAAAAGTACTGTGAGACACCCATATGACATACAGGTCTAATATCATTTGTAGTGTACAGGCACCCATCTGACAAAATTACACTGAAAAAGTAGTGATGGCTGAATATTGAATACACTGTCATAAATGTACTCACTAACATTGCAAATTATAAAAATTAACATATTCAAAATATATTTAGAATGTGTTTTGAACATACTACATGTTGTTTTCCGCTTTCGCACTGATCCTTGCTGTTTCTGGCTGCAATTTTAATTCCTGAATTTTCATTAAAAATAATCTCTCTCAGTTTGTTGTTTTTTTGTAATTCCAACTGTGACTCAACTGTACTTTTAGTTTAGACAAACATGACTCTGTAGTTGTTTTATTTTTTCCACCGGCTTAACATCAACTTGTAACAATAGAACTCTTTTTGATGTTATATAGAACCCGATTAAAAAAAACTCTATATAGAACCAACTACACCACATTTGGCATGAATCTGAAGAACACTTTCATGATGAAAAAAATCCTTTAATCGTGCACATGGTTCTTTGATTGTTCATAGTTATATATAAAACAATTTTCTGCATTAAGAAAGCATTGAAGAACCATCCATTTTAATGCCTTGCCTACCTCTGTGTAAAAATAAGGATCTGTCAAATTATTGTAAATTATTGTACAAAGTGTGCCTTCTTGTGTTTTTGTGTTACAGACTTTTAGTAGACTATTATTTTTGCAACTATGTCACCTAATTATTATTAATAAAATAATACAATAAAAAATATTATAGTTTGTATGACATGTCAGTTTAACATGCCCTTATGTTACACATTCAAGACTGCAGAAACTCTCTCTCTCTGATTCTGTCTTTGATTTTGGTTGCCTGGTTTGTTGTCTCTCTTGATCTCGACTCTCCTTCTGTTTAACTGATTACTCTCTTGGATTACCCTTTTTGGATTTGTTTGCTGTCTGGTTTCCTGGCTTTCGACCCTTGCCTGTCTCTCCACCTATGACCCTGCATTGCCCATTTGTTATGTTTGCTTGGATNAACTTATCAGAGAGTGAGGTAGAAGACAGTGGAGCAGTGGAGAAACTTTCATCAGAGAGTGAGGTAGAAAACAGAGGAGCAGTTGAGAAATCAGAGGTCAGTTTCAGTTTCATCAGAGTTTCATCAGAGACATTAAGCTGTTCTAACAGATCCTTGGTTAGAAGTTTTTTACTGTTGTCGCTGTTGTTTTCATACCTAGTTAGCTAACGTTAGCCAACTAAGCAGTCAGAGTGGCAATGAAACAGCTTATTTGGTTTAAATATTAAAACACTGCCGTTTACGGTAACGTTAAATACGTATTTAATATTAATCTTCTATGACTGTGACCTAGCATTGTCAGCTCACACTAAGTTATGCAAATTTAGCAGTTTATTGTGAAAGAAAACAAATACACTTTATGATGATACAGAAAGTGTAATTGTACTGTTTTATTTTATCTATATTAACAAATATTTGCTATAAGGATTTTACTTAACTCTTATATTTTTATTTTAGGGTTTTATTTTAGGAATGGGGTGATTGCAGTCATTAGGGAGACTCAGGACTGACTGTAGTATGTAATGATTCATTACCTGTAAATGTACTGGAAGGTCGGAAGCTCTGCCATTCTCACCATTTTCTGGAGCTGGAGGGCCTTGTTATCACAGATGGAGCAGCTGTTGTACCAGGCAGTGATGCAGCAAATCTAGATTCTCTCTGTAGTGCATGTGCAGAGGTTGGATTGGATGTTTGAAGCTAGGTTCTCTATGGTGCTTGTGTTAAAGGTGGGTGAAAAGTAGTCACTGTGCTGTTTGGTATCATGGTGTGTACTGCACTGAAGATGGACCACAGAAAGCTAAGGAGAGAGCTGTCTCAGGAGATTAGAAAGAACATTATAGACATACATGTTAAAGGTAAGGACTATAAGACCACCTTCAATCAGCTTGATGTTCCTGTTACTATAGTTGCACATATTCAGAAGTTATAGGCCTACAGGAAAGATGATGACGAATTGAAGAGACAGATATTACGAATGGTAACCAAAGAGCCCAGAACAACTTCCAAAAAGATTAGAGGTGAACTCCAAGGTCAAGGTACATCAGTGTCAGATTGCACCATCCATCGCTGTCTTAGCCAAAGTGGACTTAATGGAAGACGACCGAGGAGGAAAACACTGTTGAAAGCAAATAATAAAAAAGCCAGACTGGAATTTACCAAAATGCAGATTGCCAAGCCACAAAGCTTCTGGGAGAATGTCCTTTGGACAGATGAGACAAAACTGGAGCTTGTTCACAGTTGCAAAAATGAAGCATAGGAACATGCACTGTAGAACATTGTAGTGACTGTGAAACATGGAGGAGGCTTGATTATATTTTTGGGGCTGCTTTGCTGCATCTGAAACAGGGTTTCTTGAATCTGTACAATGTACAATGAAATCTCAAGACTATCAAGGCATTCTGGAGCAAAATGTCCAGCCCAGTGTCAGAAAGCTTGGTCTCAGTCGCAGATCAAGGGTCCTCCAACAGGATAACGACCCAAAACACACATCTAAAAAGATCCAAGAATGGCTAAGAGCAATGCATTGAACAATTCTGAACTGTCCTTTCCTATTGAACATCTGAGGAAGGAACTGAAACATGCAGTCTGGAGAAGGCACCCTTCAAACCTGAGACAGCTAGAACAGTTTGCTCATGAGAAATGGGCCTAAAATATCTGTGGGCAGGTGCAGAAGTCTCATTGAGAGTTACAGAAATCACTTGATTGCAGTGATTGCCTCAAAAGGTTGTGCAACAAAACACTAAGTTAAGGGTGCCGTCATTTTTGTCCAGGCCAGTTTCATTTGTTTGTTGTTTAAAATTATTCTGTTGAACCACAATTCAAAAGCAATGTCTGATTTTCAGTAGTTGATTTTGAGTAATGTTTCATTTATTTTTACTTTTGTCAGTTTCAAGTTATTTCAGTGACCATTGTGGGTTTTTCTTGCTTTAACAGAAGGGTACCAACAATTGTGTCCATGTGTGTGTGTATATATATAACAAAGACATACATATAAGTATGTAAAAGTATGTAAAGTACATATAAGTAAAGTTTAATAAGTAAAGTGTAATTCCTTTCAATTGCTATGTGTAATGCTGTGTACCTGTGTGCCATACAGACAAGGTTTCTTTTGTCAGCTTAAGATTTTATCAACATACTGTGCAATATAAACACAAAATGACAATGTGTAAAAAAAACTATTTTCTGCCCCTCAGCTTGATTCCATCAAAAAAGTCATTTTTTCTACAAAAATATTTGAAGTTTTATCAGCTATAAATACAGTGTCAACTTTCATTAATGTTAGTTTTTCATTAAAAATGTTTTGTTTTCTGAGATAAGTTTTCTGTGTCAGTACCAGTAGCATTGTATCACTGAATTTATTTCCACTCCTCTATATGGTGACTAACTTTGGGACTTTTCTATTACTAAAAATGTGTTAAACAAAGAAATAAATAAAAATCTGCAGGACGCATTACATGAGGAAGACAGGGCTATAAATATCTGTGGAATGTGTGGCGGGACTCATAGATTGAGGTGGTAAATGTCTTATTTGATGTGTGGGAAATGGGTTCAAAGCAAACGTTAATGATTGTCTGCAAATCAGTCACAGGGCTGCAAATGTGACTGATTTGCATGATGAACATTCAGGAGCATTCACACATCTGGACTGGCCTGCAAAATCCCCAGATGTGGCCTACATCCAGTAACTTGTCCAGTCCATGCCAAATCGAAGCACAGCTATTATTCGTGCTTGTGGAGGTATTACACACTATTGGGTATGTTTCAGTCACAGGTGACTTTTTGTCTGGTGAGCGCATTAGTGCAAGTTGGTTTAGGTATGTGGTCATATCAGGAGCTTTATCTCCATAAAATAATTAATGTACAATTACAATACATCATTATATAAAACATATAGGTATTTTATATATAAGTACCTTGCCTTAAATGCTGTTTGACTGTACTCAGAGACATGTGTAAAATGTCTGCCATTTGTGGTGCAGTAAAGCCACATGATCTTAAAAAAGATAACTGGTCCCTGCTGATATGGTGATGTGGGAGACCTCTAGTGCCACTCCAAGTCAGAGGTGCATTGTAACCTAAAGTGGCTCCCAGAGTAAAAGGTTTGTTAAAGTCTGCATATTTTAGAGTGGACATTACAGTCAAAGATTATAGGCAGTTTGTAAAGCCATCAAGCATTGCAAGTTTACCACTTAAACATATAAGCATCAACATACATAAGTACATTTTAGAAGAGTTTACAGCTATGTGTCACAATGCATTAAGGGACCTTGGCATTTCCATTTAGCATTTCCAATCAGCCTGCATGTCTTTGGATGGTGGATGGAAACTGGAGCACCCCAAGGAAACCCATGCAGACACGGGGAGATATAAGCACACAGTAGATAGATAGCACAGGACATGAAGAAGCTCCGTGAGCAATGCAGGCAGGCAGTGGCATCCAGCCAAGGAAGATGAAGCAGCATCAGACCACACAGGTTGAGCAGTAGCTCTGAATTAGACCATGCAGTTTGGGCAGTAGCTCAGGTCAGGCAAGAAAATACAGACAATTAGCTCTAACAGAAGGACTGAAAATACTATATGGTCTTAACAGAGTGCAACACTGACTCCGGCAGGAATGCCTATTACAGCGTAACTAAAAGGTAGACCCTGAGCCTGAGAAGGCCGCATCCCTCTGCTCCACCATCAATAATCCCAAGTGAACGTGTGAGAGCAGCGGGACATCAGCACCAACATTCTCAGTTTACCATAATACTCTCTGTCAGTTCACCCCCAGATCTGTATCTTTTATCTACAGGGAAAGTAATTATCAAAGGCTCGAACAGGTAGGTTTTAAGCCTAGACTTGAATATTTCGGGGCTGTGTCTGAGTCCTGAACACTGACTGGAAGGTTATTCCAAAGCTGGGGGACTTTGTATAAAAAGGCTCATCCCCCTGATGTAACTATATTAATTCTAGGTACTAATAGTGAGCCTGTACCTTGTGATCTGAGTTCACGTGATGGTTCATAGTACAAGTTCACTGAGGAGCAAGACTGTTTAGGGCTTTATATGTCAGAAGAGGAATTTTATACTCAATGCCGAATATAACTGGCAACCAGTGTAAGGTCGATAAGACTGGGCTGATATGGTCAAATTTTGTAGTTCTCGCAAGGACTCTGGCTGCAGCGTTCTAGAATAACTGACCCTTATTAAGGCTTTTGCTGGAACAACCAGACAGCAGGGCATTACAATAGTCCAACGTTGAAGTAATATAGGCATAAACATACGTGTTTCTGTGTGTGTTTGTGTCAAAAGAGTTTGTGTTCCTTTGCAGCTATGCATCATAATGCTCTAAAGGTACCTTGGTGTGGTTGAACGCTTGTTATAACCTCCTGGCAGTATTCAGCAATATCATTAATTAGTTGGCCTGCTGTAGAGACATTTTTCAGTCTCCCACTTGCCTATTCAAGCCTTCTCTGCATTCTCTCCAACCTATACAAAGAAATAAAACATACAGGCCACCAATCCATCACAGGGCAGACACACAGACATACACATTCTCTCTCTCTCTCTCTCTCACACACACACACACACACACACACACACACACCTAGAGGGCAATTTAGCATTTCCAATCCAATCTGTTAAGAATAGAGTAATATATGTAACTATATAATGAAAACTGTGGAAATAAAACCATGAATGTAGCTAAAATTAATAATGAAAGCCACATGCATGTTTCTGTGTTTTAAGCTGAGTAAGCAAAAATGCTAAACATTTCCCTAACATAGTCCCTAACACTGTTAAATGTAATCATTAGTAAGTAGAGTTTAATGAATCAGTGCATTTTATACATTTTCACATACATCTGAGCACATTAAATCCATCAGACATTTTAGCAGGCAGGAAACTGTTAGCTTGCTTGTGTGAACACATTTAAAAAGATAACATGAGTACGATTAAAGTAAAATGAGTGAACAGACTGTTACCCGTGAGAATGAAGTAAAATAAAACTGCACTTTTTTTATCTGTGTCCTTTGGGGTCCCGTAGGTCACTGATGGGGTTGGATCAGTTTCTTCCTGATTGGTTCTAGGTCCATAATATTTTTGAATGCTGTCACTTTACAACAAATTGGCCTCTTTCTTTTTTTCTGCATGGATTTGGCCTTAATGAAGTAGTCCAGAGGCTTTTGTTTGGGAGCAACAAGTTTTCTTACTGTGATGAGCTTCGTATTAGAAACTATTAGGATTTCTTTTGTGAGATAAGGTTTCATTTCCAAATATTCTGTTACATATTCTGTATAGTTTGGAACAAACACCTTTGTTCTGTGAAAGTTCCTCAATGAGTGTTCACATTAGGAGTTGCTTCATATACCACAGAAATGTCCTTTAGCTCCCACATATACGTATACATTTACTGGCCACTTCATTAGGTACACCTGTTCAATTGCCCGTTAAGGCAAATGTCTAGTCAGTCAGTTACATGGCAGCAACTCAATACATTTAGGCATGTAGACATGGCCAATGCGACCTGATAAAGTTTAAACCCAGCATCAGAATAGGGAGCAACGGTGAATTAAGTGACTGGTCTGGTCTGATTATTTTAGAAACTACTGAGCTAAGGGGATTGTCATATACAACCATTTCTTTACAGACGGTTTACAGAGATGGTCCATAAAAAAGTAAATATCCTATGAGGTGGTGGTGGTGTGATGGTGTGGGGGATATTTTCTTGGTAGACTTTGAGCCCATTAATACTAAATGAGCATTGTTTAAACGCTAGCCTACCTGAGCAGTGTTGCTGAACATGTCCATTCCTAAATGATCACAGTCTTACCATCTTCTGATGGCTACTTTCAGCAGGATAATGTGCCATATCACAAAGCCTAAATCATCTCAAACTGGTTTCTTGACCATGACAATGAGTTCACTGTACCCAAATGGGCTTCACCGTCAACCAGATCTCAATCCAATCCAAGTCTATGTCGCAAATAATTAAGCCAGGTCTGAAGGCAAAAGGGGGTCCAGCCCGCTATTTGTAATATCTGTTACATGACATATATATATGCAGTGCCATCTGCCACCTGCAGGGGACGACGCAGGCCCAACAGCTCCCAGAGCAATCAGGAATGATTGGAGGCACCTGCCAGGTGCCCTATTTAAGATGGTGTCAAGCAACACTCTTTATCTCACCATTTTAGAGGGTTGGCCGATATGGTAAAGCCAAGCAAGCCAAGCCAGCCAGCCAGCCAGCCAGCCAGCACACCCAAGCTGAGCGAAACTTAAAAGAAAGAGGAAAAGAGATACTTAATTTCTGAGCTGGGATAACGTAGACCCAGCTCTGACAAATAAAATACAATAAAACCCCAACAGGGAAGGAGTAAAAAGTATTTTATTTTAAGAGAATTGTTTACTTTCTGTTTTACGGAAACCATCCTTTGTTTGAGCCACACCCACATGGTATCTCCTTTGTTTGCCATTTTCCCGCCTTTATTTTGCATCCTTGCTGTAGGGGTGCAATTCCATTTGTTACTTGTGCTCCCAAGAGGCGTAGTGGTAGGGCACCGGTTTCTCACACCAGAGGTCAGGGGTTCGATCCCCACTGGGCGCAAACCTAATTTCCACCTTTCTCTCTTCTCTCAATTCACGGAGAGAGAGCTTCACCCATTCCAATAATCCTATTTACAATAAAACTATACCACAGTAAAGGACCGGTTTGGCTGTCCCTGTGTATCTGCACTCGGGTCCGCCATACCGTGACAGGTCTATGAACCTGTGTGGTTTCCAAACACACCAGTTTTTCTCACTTTACAAGTTATTTCATTTTTATTACACTCATAGTTGGTAATATGAGCTAGTTATTAGCTAGTTTGACTGAATAAGCCATGGCTGAATCCCAACTATACTACACACTTATACTACACAGTACATATACTATATACTAATCTTAATGGAATGGGTTTCGCAGTTTAGTACACAAAATATTAACTTACTGCATCATTTTTCTACTAACAGGAAGTGATGAGTTGTTGCTATGACAACACCCATCATTTTTCAAAATTTCCCAGACCTGAAAAGCTCCTCCCTTTCCATTTCCTGCTAGATTGTGGTATAGGTGTCCATTATAACCATACTAGGTGGTTCTAGGCGTGTTCTAAGTACTTTGATACTTGTAACTAAACGACATACTACGTACTCAAAAAACAAGTTAGTATTAAAATTTTGTGCGCAATTGACACATGTGTTTGCACATGGGAGCGTGAAATGTCGTTGCTGAACAGATTGTGTTACCCACATTATGCAAAAAGTTAACTTACAAAGTAAGCAAATCCACCTCAAGCCAGTGTGAAAGTCAGAAAGTCATTTTGTGATACATTAATATACAGAAAGGCCATTACAAATATTCTGGTGATTACGTCCTCCTGAAATGGGCGCATTGCGTTTTGAGATGCAGCATAGTGCAAAGAGTTTTGCCTGTGTACTGGAATATTTTCCCGAAGCATTGTTTTTTTAATATATATTTTAAATTCTAAGAAAATGTATTCATGTATTTATGACCTATAATTACAGTTAAAATGTCCTTGTTCCACAATCAGTTTTTTGTTGTTTTGCATCCTTTGGTGTAAATTGAAATTAAGTTACTGCAATAAAACCCATTAAAATATAAGTCAGCTCAGCTTAAAACTTTAAGGTGACTTTGTCACAGAGCTGAGGCCATAAGGGCTCACCCAATTCAAATTGTAATCACAATCTAAACTCACATTTAAAGCTCTGCTTCTCTAGAAGGCAAACAATGTAGAATTAGGCTGTACCATTAGCATAAACGCCATTCATCACACACAGCCTGAATAGATTCCAGATTAAAATGATACAAAACTTCATTAAACAAACCTGTCTTCATAGATGTAACTTGTTTTTGTGATAATGTCAATAAAATGACAAGTGTCTTTATATACATGACATAAATTACCTGTACTGTAGCAAGAGCTGCACAAAGACTTGTTATACAAAACCACAGTGCTCACATAACACCGAAATACACAGCACTCAATGAAATTTCTAGCACTTGTAATTTCTAATTTGATAACTAAAAGCCACTGAAATGCATATGTACAGAAAATAAATCTGCAGACAATGCTTTATATAAAATCATAGAAGGTTGACATATAAAGCTAACATTCATTTTTAGACTGGAGAGAGTGAGGTTGTCCACATTGTTCATAAGGACTACATAACGCTGACACAATATCATGACTCAGTGTCATCTCAGGATTTACATTGTACTGGTCAAGTCACTAGGGTAAATATTGCAGTGTCAATATAAATTATAACATAATAGTGTACATTTATAATGATATGGCATTTTACACTAAAGGATGAAGTAAGAAAACATGATTAGGATATCAAGAAACAATTTTAATCTTTAAAAAAACTATTTTAAAAAAGTAAGTTAGTAACAGAAGTATTGTGACAAAAAACAATGTAAACAAAACAATATACAAACAATACAATGTACAAATTTACATGTTTTCTTCTTGTTGCTGCTAATGGTGATTAGTGTACTATAACAATTTATTACATTTCAGAGGTATTAATGCTTTCCGGTTTAGGAAAGCCAGATGCTGGTAATGTTTGAGATATTAAAATCAGATACTCCCCTCAGATAATACTGTTAAAGTGGTACTGAAATGATGAAAAGCTGCTTCCATGACAACACACTGCTGAAATACGTAGGGCGTGTCTTGTCCACACGCTGGACTGCGAGCCAATGCTGGTGAGAGACCACATACGTAATCACTAATTCCAGCGATTGTCCTTTTTCATCAAACCAGTATCCTGAAGAGGGTCAGATTTCGTCCATAAAGGGTTTGCCTGACCCTGTTTTTTCAGTTTGTATAAATGAGGTCTTGGGCAGTTGAAGCTAGGTTAAATCTTCTTCTCCGTTTTCCTCTCTGAAATAAAGCAATAAAACAGTCATTTCCTTTACATAACAAGAACTTTTATTTAGAAATAATGATAAAGCAGACAGAGTCGCTCTTACGGGGAATTTGATGAAAAGTGTGGTGTTGTTTCTTCTACAGGACTCTGTAGGGGGAAAAAATGCAATCAATGAGAAACATCATCAACAGACAAGCATAATAATTTGTTCATTTTAAGGGAAAACTATCATTAATCCAAACATTAGTGACTGGCAAGACTCGTCTCTTATGTTGATTCCTTGCTGCCAGTAAATAAACAGTTAAAAACCGGCCAAATACAGTCAAGATTCCTGATGACTTTTTATGGAAGATACTTTCATATCACAGTTCCTGAGATCAACGACAGTGCAGAAATTTCTGTAGAAGAATGAAAACCAAACCACTTTAACACAAAACATTTCCATATATAGCAGCTAATCTTGACCGTGTCGAGTACATAAGTTACTCCTTATGGACAGCTAAATGTGTTCAGTTAGTAAATAATAAGACAACACTTACTTTTAATGTTGCACTTGAATGACTAACTGCAGACAAACAAGATCAGAAGTGTAAAACATGCAAGTAAACTTTAACTTTAGTTTAAAGACATACAGACAGAGTTCTAGCTATATGAAACTCATTTAAAACCTGTAGAATTACTAGCTGATCATTGCTAAATCAAAACAATCATAATGTCGTATTATAATGAATTAATCGGTGATGTACTATTTAACACAACACAAACCCACAATTATTTCAACTGATAATTAAGGAACTGATTAAATTAACTGTTATGCACACAATAACAATTTAATTTAACTGAACACAATATTGAACATACCATTGAACTCACCAGAATATAAAACTGTAACTGCTACTATCGTCCATGAAACTACAA
Source organism: Semaprochilodus insignis (assembly GCA_034552555.1). Classification (NCBI taxonomy): domain Eukaryota; kingdom Metazoa; phylum Chordata; class Actinopteri; order Characiformes; family Prochilodontidae; genus Semaprochilodus; species Semaprochilodus insignis. Next base: position 6,535 of record JAVGWN010000141.1, on the reverse strand, counting down.
AAACAACAGCTGAAAGAATGAGGCCAATTCTTCTTCTCGTTTGCACTACGCACTGAACATCTTCTATAGAACTGCCTTCTTTGACTTTGATTCCACCTTTGACAGAACAGCTTAAAGAAAGATTAAAGACTGTTTACATGTTTGAATGTAAATTACATTTTATTATTTATGTGACAAAATGTTAACTTACTCAGTCCATTTAGTGCAGTTTATGCCCAATGGAGAATAATAACCCAGTGGACAGGCCTCACACATAGTGTCTGAGTCTTCAGTTCCTGTAAATAAATGATCAAGCTTTAAAACTTATGGATCCAAAAATGCCCTACAAATAAATTACCAATATATGAAGCACCTCAGTGGTGCAGAGCCAGTATTTGAATAGGTGAGTTACCAAGGAATGGACCAATACCAAATAAGGTGCTGTGAGAATGAATGTAAAATGTGTCATTGAAGAAAAGATTTATCACTTTTAGCAAAATGAAAATGAAATTCTGTCTCAGGCATCAGGCAATGTGTCCATAACAATTCTGATGTCTGTTTCATATCACCACCATGGTTGATCATTCTGACATGGTTTTGGATCATTTAGCATCAAACAGCTCTGAATGAGTTTAGATCTTTAATAGCCATTTAATAATGCAGTGATTTTTAACAATCAGAGGAATTTCCTTTTAAATGTATTATTTGAGAACACAATCATCTGTACTGACCTGGAGCTGTAATTTCTTCACCTCTGTCACACTGTCTGTGCTTTAAGGCAAACGTGCATTCACGGTATTCATTTCTTGCAGTGCAGTGATATCCATCCAACACTCCACACACTGTATCACTGATTGTCGTACAAGCTGTTGCATCATAAAAGCCTTGTTCTGAAAATCAGTCACAACAGAAAACACAAATCTTACAACAGCATACACAACTGTACATTCAGGATGCTGGAAAAAATGACAGAGGCTTACCCTTATCACAGACTTTACACTGGAAGCACTTGTTAAAACCATTGGGTTGATTCATGTATGTTCCACTATAGCAAGGTTTACATGTAGTGCTGAAATCACCAGAGCAGTCTCTGTGCACAATTTGTCCTGCAATAATGAAATATTTTATAATGAAATAATAAGAAACAGAGAGTCTACTAAGTCCAGGTAAGTTGTTTCTAAACCCATCATGACATGCTACATGCACAAGGTCAGCCAAAAAGCAAAAGAATGTCTTGATTTTACATTCTCCTATGTAACAGGATTTTTAAATGTAGCATCCACACACCAACAAACTGTGGTGCAAGGAAATGTTCAAATAAGTTACAGTTAATCACTGAAAAAAGGTGATCTTGAATTCATGTATTACATCTCCTACACTTCCTTACATTCACTCTTTAAAGGCTTGAAAAAGCCCTATAGCAGTTACTGAATAATCCCTAGATGGTTCTAGGCTTGGACGTGTGGTTCTAGGAAAAAATTAATAAGCATCATTTGAAATATGCAGTAGCTCTTGCATCTATAATCATGCAAGTATCATGCAAGAGTCACCTGCTGAGGCTATGAAAGGAAAGACAACCTAGTGGGCTATAAACTCCTCCTTCAGAGATGAGAAGGAACAGGGATGAACAAGAAGAAAAAAGGGATGAGAGAAAGAAGACATCAAGACAAGTCAGGATCATGCACTGAAAAAGTTACATCTCCACTTACCAAAGTATCAGCTCCGCTTACCATATAGGTGCGCTGTAGTTTACAGACTGTACTCCATCTGATTCTCTACATACTTTGTTAATCCTCTTTCACCCTGTTCTTTAAAGGGCATGACCCCCACAGGTCCACCACAATTACACTTTGTGTCTACAAGGTGGACCAACAGGGTTTCTAATATAGTGGACAGTGAGTGGACCCAGTGTTTAAACACTCCTGCAGTACTGCTGTGTCTGATTCACTTACACCAGCTCAACACACTAACACACCACCACCACGTCAGTGTCACTGCAGTGCTGAGAATGATCCACCACCCACATAATACCTGCTGTGTGGTGGTCCTGACCATTGAAGAAGAGGGTAAAATGGGGTAACAAAGTGTACAGAAAATCAGATTAACAACAGTCTGTAATTGTAGAACTACAAGGTGCTCCTATATGGTAACTGGAGCTGATAAAATGGAGAATGTGTGTAGAAACAGGGAGGTGGTTATGGTTGAGATATATACACTGAAATGTACCTGATGGCATGTAATACCTTCACAAGCATTAATGACAAGCATTAATCACAAGCATAATCACAATTATGGACTGGACAAGTTACTGAATGTATACAACATCAATGTTCAGCCACTCCTGCGTCAAAGAATTGAGCAGTTCAGTCAGATTCTGTGGACGCCTTCCCTGGCATTTTACTCGTTGTTCCAGGTAGTGCCACAGATTTTTAAGAGGATTCAATTCCTGGGATTTTGCATGCCAGTCCAGATGTTTGAATGCTCCTGAATGTTCATGTTCATGTTATATATATTTGTAGGCTAACCAGACAAAAAATAGAAAAGTATGAACTGACTGGCTGAATGATGTATAATGTTTATTTATACTATTTCTGCTACTACTTTGTTATTTTCTTTCAATTGTCAAGATCTTTCCACCATTAACAATTTCATGTAATTTCATGTAGGTACCTATAGAACACATGGGGCAGCACTCTCCAGCATCTGATCGATATTCACTTGGGCCACATCCATACGTGAGAATAATATGAATACCTGTGGAGACAGAAAAGCATGTAGTTGCTGGCCAGCTTGGGGCAGCTTCCTGACTTTATTTGTAACAATAACATATTCAAGCTAACAACAATTCTTCTATAATTCTTATTAAATAATTTGAGATTAACTGAAGATTTGGTTGTTCCAGATCTAGTTCCATAGTAAGCATGCCCAAAGCAATCACTCTTTCTCCTTTTCACACACAGCTTGGGTTTACAAATCAGGACCTATATTACACATTTTTCACCCTGAGGTTTATTTATAAGATTTATGTGGATTTATATACCAAACATGACACTTTACATGACTATTTCCAACCCCTCCTTATCCATTATTATCGAACAGGCTATATTTTTGCTATTTTTGCTGTACTGTGATCATTAAATAGTAAATATCGAAACTGGAATGTTTACATATTACTTCAAAGGTCATTACAGATGCAATATTGCTATGATGACCTTTTAGGTGGATCGGTAAATGAGAATAAGAAGCCAATTTGCTACTCTTTTTTACACTAATAACATTAAAGGAGCAATTTGTAAGCTGACATAACTTGTCAAATTCACACTACAAACAATAGAGGGGCAACATGTCACCAGAAAATACCTCCACCCTCCTACTGATCCCTTACTGGTCTAGAGCAGACTGTGACAGTCAATCACCAAGAGGTTCAGCCATTGCTGCGCTCACAGTTCTTTTCACTGACTACCTGTTCTTAAAAGATCTAACCGGAAGCAGCACCTTCAACACGACTGACAAGAGGTTAGAATACGGCGTTGGGGCTGCACTACTTCTTCATGTTTTGCTATCCCTGTCTGGTCCTAGAGCTCATGACCTTTTGGTCAAACTAAAGACAGGCTGGAACTGACACTGACATTGACATATCTCCTGAATCCAAACATGCCTCATGAACTTAAATGTACAATCTGTAAAATTATCCATTCATAGGAAGACAGAGTCACTAGAGTCATTTTTACAGTGAGCATTTAAGCTTACGGAGAGAAATTAGCGCAGGCAGAAAGCGCTTTTGTTTTGTGCTTTATCTCCTATGTCTTAAAACATCCAAGAAATCTGAGAATCAGGCTTATGTCACTATACAACCAACTCTCAAACTGTGAACATAGCACGTTAGACGATGGATGTCATCTAACATGCTATGATGGTCTAATACACCATCTGACGTCTCAAATTGTCTCAAAACTTAAAAATACTAATTGTACACTTAATTTCCCCTTTTCAGGATTTTGAGAGTGGGCTGTATACCGATGTAAGTGTGGAAGAATTTTTATAATGCATAAAAGTTTCAGGACTGCTAAAACAATAGATGGTTTGATGTTATAAATTAACCACATTATGCTGAAGATTAGTGATGTTGGACTGAAGTCATCTTCACACAGCTCTCTGTATGGAACATAAGAGCTTGCTCTGTTCTCGACGTTAACAGCTTAGCTCTGCTCCAGGTGGAGATGCTACTTAAAAAGAACAGTGAAGTATGTGAAGTAAGCGCTCTACACAGATCCAGAAGTGTGAAAGTTGTTTGCTTAGAAGAAATTCAGTTATAATTATACACAAGATGTATAAAATACAGCATAACCAGTACGACAACATGGCTTGTGGTCTATGCCTATGATTAATGTGATTATTTTTAAATGTTAGCATTATTCACTGTTTAAGTGAGCAACAGTGAAAATCTATACCAAACATAATACTTTGTAAAAATGCAAAATGCCAGGTGTTTGATAATAAGGGGAAGAAATGAAGGAGCCTTTGTGTTAGCTGAACAGCTTATCGGTGGAAAATAAGGGGAGTTACTCTTGCTAGAAGACATGAATGGCAAACGCCTACAACTCATAGTAGGTGGTTTATACTGGTTGGCAATCAAATTTAAAGTTCATAAGTTTAAGAAGACTTTCGAAGGGATGAGAAAAGGTAAATTGGGAGGGGCCAGATGCAGAGTGAGGAGTCAGATGAAGGCCCCACCTGTATAAAAACAGGTGCAATTCCTTTGTTTGTCAGTTGTTGCTGCTGGCACAACTCAAGATTGACGCTTGCTATGCCTTAATCTTTATTAAAAGAAGTCTTATTCTTGTACTACCATCCCTGGTTCTTGTGATTACTTTACTTTTGTTAAGTATAAGGTAAACTATTTGTTTAATGTGTTACATTTTCCACAACATATGCCTGACTGTCCGATTTTTTCCAGTGTTTTACTCAGGAGATGATGGAGATGATATTTTTACCATTTTGATTTATTACTTTTCAAATCTTTTATTTAAATTAATGGGGCATATTTGGATTCAGGAAATATCTCTGTATAATGATGCACGTTCAGACAGTCACTCTTGTTTTCCTTTTTATTCGGAAAAATCTACTGTAAACACACAGCAGTTTATTTCCAAATGCTATGTACGGATGTATGGCGCTATTTAGGGTGGAATCGTTTCCATCGCGGTCACCAATGTAAAGGGCGAGCGAAGGGTGTGAATTACTGAATGTAAACTAGCAATTTACATATATATTAAACAAAAACTCGAGGAGCGGGACGAAAGGCTTACTTCAGCAACTTTCACTGCTGATGTTTTCGCCCCAGGCTGCCCCATACAACACCACACA
>JAVGWN010000140.1:0-20361 GCA_034552555.1 Semaprochilodus insignis | reverse complement strand
ATACCGAGCCAACTCTCTAACCCTCTGGAAAACCACTGAAAGCTGAAAAGTGACCCAAAGCTGGAACTGATGGAAGAACCTCCTTATGCAAAGTTAGGAAAGCCACTATACTGAGCTAATTAGAAAGACAGAGAGGTTCTAGAGCTCTTTAGGTTCTAAATGAAGTTCGACTTTGTGTTATCATAAGCAGAACTCTCTATGTGATTGTATAAAGAATTAGCCTTTGTTAGATCATCACGAAACTCTGTTTGGTTCTACCGGTGGGGAATAAATACATGTCTTCAGCTTTAAGTTGATAGTTATATCATATAATCCCCCCTGCTTCTCATTTGAACAGGAAGCTGGTGAATTAGGAAGCTGGCCTTTGGCCCTTTTTTAAAATGATAGCTCTGAATTATTGCTGATTGTGCTTGTACAGTCAGTCGCACCACAGTTCTTTCTCTTTCTATTTTAGGTGTTTCTGTGTTTTCACCAAATGCGACATCACATGCATATCCTTTAAGACTTTACTCACTTTCTGCACTCCCCCGTTTTTTGCGAGGCCCTCCCACAAATTGATGTGCATGATGAAGAGAAACTCGTTCTGCATTTTATTATGCACACGACCCATAAACTGTGTGTTTAGGTTTGCACATAATCAGCAGAATGCGTCCGGTTTGACCCTGGACCTGTCACAAACGGCTCAGTGCAGCTGGTCCTCTGTGTTACTCTGCCATCTGTTAACTTTGAAAAGTTTGTGCGCCATTACAGTAAGAGTGACATAACACTGCTGCAGGTCAAATGTACTTAAAGACCCTATAGAAGAGGAGGGTTGAGTTTAAAGTTCACGTCACTACACACACACACACACACACACACATGCAGTATATGTGGCGGTCCAATCCTGCACATGTGGACATGTGTGGTAGCAAGGTCAGAGTGACAGAACTGACCAGAGGGAATCACGAATACATGGACACAGCCAGGATAACTCAAGTGTTTTAAGGTGGCAGGAGATCAGAGTTCTTGGGATGGGACAGTATGACAGTTCTTCAACATCTAGTGTCACAATGCAGCTTTCCAGAAATGCAGGTGCCTAATGAGCAAGCTGTTCACTTTGTGCAGGTTTGTGTTATACCGGTACACCCTCGTTGTACACCTTGTACCTAATACCTAAACTGTGGAACTCAATTCCAGCTTCTATTAGACAGTCGGGCTCAGAGCTCACATCAACACCTAAACCCATATCTCTTTAACTCAGCGTTTAGTTACAACTACATTAACATGGTATTTATGTGTATGTACGTGTATATGTGTATGTGTATATGTATGTGTGTACATACAGCTCTGGAAAAATTTGAAGATAGATACTTTATTGACCCCGAAGGAAATTTAGCACCTGAAAGTGATCAGTTCCTCTAGTTGTACAGTTTCTGGGTTTGTGTTGGACCAAAATGAGCAGTTCTGTTTGATTCTACACACTACTGGAAACACGTCTCCCAAATTCCAGATCAAATATTGTATTTAGATCTGTTTATTTAGAAAATCACTAATGACCCTCCAGAAGCCTGTTTTTAGAACCATGCTCGCTGTGCATTTCACCCCAGCCACCGCTCGCCAGTCTCTCTGTAGGTCACTTGAGGTCATCTTACGGTGGTTAAGGGACATTGGAATGAGGTGGCGCTCATCACGGTCAGTAGAGAGTGGTTTTGGCCCTCTGCCAGTCTGTAGCTGTGTTGTCCTGTGTGTTTGCTGCTTGACCTTGTTCTTATGAACCAGACGCTCACTGTATCTGCCAGTAAAGCTAGAACCCAACCTTCTGTTCCTCACCAAGAACCTGCTGTACATGTGGAGATGCTGATTTAAGAAGAACCTGGAGTGGGCTCTTATTTATTTACAGAGCTGTATATTCACGTGTCCAGCTGTTCAACATTTCAGTACAACATGCTGTTCTCTAACAGCTTAATAGCAAAATTCACACCAGGTGTTTGATCCATGAATCGGCCAATAAATGTCCTGATTCGATTAGAATTAGTATTTAAACAGTCCTCCTCATCACGCTGTTCACATTCCGACACCATGAGACCGAGAAGACACCTAACAACTGATCAACAGTCATTGTGAGGCTTCAAACAGGATGTTCTCAGACGGAAGTGGCCCCTGAGCTCAGAGTGTCACCAGCAGGTTGCAACAGAGATACAGAGAGACTGGAAGAGTCACAGAGAGGCACAGAAGTGGACGTCCTTTGGCCACATCCCACAAAAGTGTCACGTCAGACCATTCAGAACTGTTTACATCAGTGTGGTCTGCGTGCTAGACGACCTGCAAGGGTACCTGACCACACCACCAGGCACAGGCCAGGGAGCATTTACAGTGGACGAGGGACCAGTGGGCCTCAGTGCTGTTCACTGATGAAAGTCGATTCACGCTGAGCAGAAATGATGGCCGCCGACATTGTTGGAGACGTCAAGGAGAGCGTTGTGGTGGTGGCGGTGGCGGTGGTGTTACAGTGTGGGTAGGTGTAACACACACAGGCCTAATTTCATCTTCATAGACAACAACGCTCCAGCTCATCGAGGTCGCATCATTAGGGAACGACTGCTGGAGACTGGGGTACCTCAAACGGAGTGGCCTGCGCTTTCTCCAGACCTCAATCCCAAACCTACGGGATCAGCTGAGTCACCGTGTAGAGGCTCGTAACTCTGTACCCCAGGACCTCGATGACCTGAGGGCCGCCCTTCAAGAAGAGTGGGATGCTATGCCTCAGCAGACAATACGTCGACTTGTGAACAGCATGAGACGTCGTTGTCAGGCTGTAATTGATGCTCAAGGACACATGACAAGTTATTGAGACACTGACGTTTTTCATCACATTTAAAATAAATTTGAAATCATTTCCAGCTCCACCACTGGATACGTTCTAGGTCAGAGTGTCAGATAGGTTGTGTGGTATGGTTCTGATTTAAATCCATTGAGCTCGTCCACAGTATGTCTAGTGTTTGTATGGTTGTTTTGATGTTCTTGTGCTGACTGAGAAATTTGCCACTGTATCAGCGGAGAAAGCAGCCGAGAGTAACTTTCCCCATTCACTCAGAGGCTACTCAGACTAGCATCACAGCTATGAGGCCTCCCAGGCTGATCTGCTGATTGTTAAAGACTCTGGGCTGTAAGCCTTCCTGGGTCGACCTCTTGAACTTTCCTACACCGCAGCTGGGCCGGCCTCATTATCTACATTACACTTCAACCACAAGGTTTACAGGGCTGGTCACCTGGCTGATGGTTAAGTGCAGCTCTCGACCAAGGACTCTTTATGGTCCAGCCAAGTGACTCTATGTCGTGGACTCTGTGTGTGTGTGTGTGTGTTGAGAGGAATGTAGTGTTGATTGTGTATTTCTATTTTTCTATTTTTATTTAGCTGTTGTAAAGCTTTCTTGGGTTTGTGAAAGACACTTTATAAATTAAATGGATAATAATAATTATTATAATAATAATAGTTTTGTTGTTGTTGTTGTTATTATTATGTGTGTGTGTGTGTGTGTGTGTGTGTGTGTGTGTGTGCATATGTGTGAGTCCTCAGAAAGTGTTCTCGAGCTCCCTTCTCACTTTCTCCCTCTTTCACTTCCTGTATTTTCTTTCAACCTGACTGTGCAAACATCAGCCCTCATATAAAAGATCTTTCAGAGCATGAAGACACTCCGATAGTAGAATGGAACAAAATTACATACATGAACCAAACTGGTATTCAGTCACTTGTGAGTCCCAAACACAAAATAACAAAAACAGAAATAAAATTAAAAATCGGTTAAACAATTCAAACCATTCATTTATCAAGGGAGAGATTTTACATAAAGATAACAACCGCTGAGAACGAAGACAAATAAGAACTCAATAATGGAAACACACAGAACGACCGCTCACGAGCCGGAATATTAAACAAAAATTATGGAAGTTTATTCCAGGAGACCTGTGGTCTTCTTATTCTCCTTCACTGTTTCTGGGTTCACTGTGTTAAAAGTTTAACAGTGTTGAAATAATGACTTATTTTCTCAAAATTGTGTCATAATATTTTTAAAAAATGACTTATTTCCTCAAATACTGATTCAATATTAATTTTATTGAATATTGCGAAATTACTTATTTTCTTTAAAATCTTTAGTATCAAATCAAATCAAATCAAATCACTTTTATTGTCACATCACATTTTCACAGGTGTGAAGGTGAGTGAAAAACTTAGGTGCGAAGTCCTTTACAGTACTTAAATACAAAAAATATACATTAGACAATAAATATATACAATACTAAGCACAAAATCTCTCTTATACTAATATACATTATAAATTATATATGTTTATATAACAGTACTATAAAGTTATGAATAAAAACTGATATATCCAGATGTAGACATTTCCATATAGCACTATGGTAAGCTTGAGGTAGATGAGAGATGCAGGGTATATACAGGGCATAGAATAAAATGTATAGTAGGTCAATATTTTGAGAAAATACGTGAGTATTTCAAGAAAACATTTTTTTTTTTTACATAATAAATAATTATTTCAGGGTCTTAGGATATAGTCACAATTTGAAGAAAATCTGACATTATTTCACTTTACTGAGTCATTTTACTGAGTTTCTGTTGTTTATTTGAAATGTAAGAATTAAGAATTAACTGTTTTAACCAATTTAACCAATTAAATATAATAACTTTGGTGCTGCTCACAAGTTTGTGAACCCGTTATTGTTTTGCAACTTTCTACATAAATGTGACTTGAAATGTGATCAGATCCTCATTTATGTCATAACAGTAAATACAAAGCACTAGATAAAGAGAACCCAACCAACAAATAACACAGGTATATAGTTTTTAATCAGAGATTCAACATGAATTGTCTTTATTGGCAAAAGTATGTGAACCTCTAGAAAAATGAGTTTGGTATAGGTGATACTCAGGATCAGAAGGTTCAACCAATTGGATCATAATCAGGCTGAACCTAATCTATTTTAATAACATTAAAAGTTTCAAGTTTTAAAGTTTTACAGTATTAAAGTTCTCGCCATCAAAGTCAGGTCTTGAAAATGAGTCTAAAACTAAGGTGTAGAATGTTCTGGGAGATCACAGAGAAAGTCTTATGTTAGTGTTTATGAGTCCATAATCAGGTAAACACTGAACAAGATTAGCGTGTGGAATGATAGCATGAAGAAAGCCGCTACTCCGCGAGAAGCTTCCTAAAGACCACCTACATCTCAAACCACAACTGCGTTTTATCTTTAATGTGTCTGAAAATACGCAGGTCCATTCTAAACATTTGTTTACAGTACAAAAACTATGTTTGTATATGATATATATATATATAGCATGTTGCTGCACAGTTAGACCCCTGGGGTGGCTGAAGCCCATGCCATTTTGCCCTCTGTCTATACCAGCGGTCAGGGGGTGTAATAACTGTACTTCGTGCTGCCTGTGCTATTGTCCAACACATGTTTGGGTTTATGGTTCTTGGGCGCCCTCACCGGTGCAGTACCGGTCACATCTACAAACCCAAATCGAGGACGGTGATGTTGTACACTGGATAATAACCAAGCGTAATAAGAGGCACTAAAAATTACCGTCATCGCAAAAATGGGAATTTTTGAGGCAGTGTGTGTCTCACTGGTGTGAAGGGTGGCACTACAGCCCCCCACCCTGGACATCGGGGGCAATATTACAGAAGGATCCCAGCACTAAAAACCTTAAATGGAAACTGAAAATGGGTCATCGTCCCTGTTAAACAGTAGGGGGCGCAGTCACAATGCAAATGTTTTTTTTTTCGATTGAGGTTAAAATGTCAGTCGAAATAAATGACAAATGATACTACACTATTTGCATGTGTGTCTTAGCTATGCGCTGTTCACCGCTTGCTTGGTAACTGATATAACAATTAACTATGAGCAGTTTAGGATTTCCTAAGGTGCTGTGAGGTAGGAAATAACTGCTAAATTAAGAATTAAGATAGGATTTGCTTCTGTAACATGAATTTGTCGATAATTGAGCTTGTCAGACCTTAAATTAGGACTAAACGATACACTGTAAAAAGTGTTTTGTTGGTCCCAACTAAAAAATTACTTCAAATATGCTAGAAGCAAATGAATTTACTCAGTCTAAAAAAAGGACTTTGAATGAACAATTATTTCAATCGAAGTAATTTTTTGAGTGGAGTAAAACTTTAAATGAAATTGCTTCTAACAAATAGTAATTTTTTAGTTTAAATTTAAAAGTAATTTTTTTTTCTATTCCCTACTCTAAAATACACTATTATTATGCTGATACACTGTAAAATGAAAAAAAAAAAAAGATTAATTCACTTTAAATTAGCATTCTCGTCCAAATTACTGTTGAGCCCCTGTGCACCAAAATAGCCAACAAATGAAACTGAAAACAGGCCTTATGATTTTAATGTTGGCATGATCATTTCACATAGTTCTAGCGGATGGCTTCAGTCACACTTCAACAAGAAGCTGAATTCCAGTTCTGCTTAATCTGATGCACATTAAGCAGAAGCATAAGCTAAATGTGGAACAGCTTTTGTACAGTGTTATATGAAAAAGAGACATACATCGAGGACGGAGGTGTTAGGCTGTTCGCGATAATCAGATATGCGGCTGATCTTTTCTCTGAAGTCGGTCGGGTCATTAGATCTAATCTAACACACCAACCCTGTTCACTGCTGATCACACACACGTTCACACACCAACACAGCCAGTAAACACAACAACTGTAGCACCACTTTAACCGGGAGACCCGTGTAGGCTCACTTGTGTTGTAGACACCACGACTTCTGGTTCGCTGTTTCTCCGGGTCTGTTTCCCTACAATGAACAGTTTCTCACCACAACACTCTAAATTACTTTGTTTCTAGCTCGTCGATTAAATTATGGCGTCATTTTGCACGATCAGTGGAATTTCCCCTCCTATACAGCGCCTCCGAGAGCCTCAAGCCTTTAGCAGTACCCAGAAAACAGCCACCTAGTTAGCCTAGTTAGCTATAGTAACCTTCAATAGTTCGGTAGTTGGAGATGCTGAGTTCTGACATGAGCAATGTAGGCTCAAAAATGCTGTGCTCAGTGGTAGTGGGAGATCGTATGTCAAATACTGGTAAAAATACTCAAAATAAGAAATTAGATAAAACAGCTAATAACACCGAACTAAACGAAAGCTGCTACACTGTCAAACCTAAAACCTTATTTGACCTGGAAACAAGCAATTTAACTGGTTTGAAATCAAACAAATGGATTGATGAAGCCATGAAGCAACGCAAAGCAAAATTAGACACACACAAAGTACTTCTGTAATAGTTCAGATAAACAAAAACAACCTTTCTGGGATGAATTCAATTCTCAAAAACGCTCAAATCAACTACTACCGCTCTACTTTTACACGGTAAGAAGATTTCACCTTGCTGTGTGAACCATTTATCAGCACCTCACACACACCTTAGACACTGTGCTCTTCACCACTGCGTTTACTGTATCAGATAAAACACAAACGAACACAATGACCCCCTTCCCCAAACAAAAGACCCTTATATCTCACCAACCAGCCCTGAGTAAACTGCCCAAACATCACAGGACCGCCTTAAACCGTATTCATTCCTCTCAAATAGATGAGCTTATGTTGTTTCTGATACTGATCACTCTATAAAATCTACAAAAGTGCATCACATAGATAAATACAATATGGTGGCTGCCATGTTGTATGTGTGTAAGTCTCAATTTCGTCTGTAAAATCCTTTATTTTACATTTATTTTTGTCATTTTTGACCAAAAAAAGTAGGATGTAAACGTCGGGATGCCACTATGGAATTAATCATGTCCATCACAAGCTTGTAATACAGCTCAAATTCATAGTAAAATCTAGTTAAAATAAGTCTATTTTAGACTCATAAGAGGTTATGAAGAAAGCCACTTCAAGCAACACTAAATTTGGCTTTTAAAATATATTCTAAAATAGCAACGAAATTAAGATAAATAAATCCTTCCTCGACTTGGTTTCACTGAATGCCGGAAAACGTAAACCGAGCTACAGCCGCTTGCAGTCTTACCACATGCAGAATGTGTCTTCAGAAGAGGTATAAATATCCAGCTAGAGTGGCTGTACTTAATATAGCACTCACTGTGCGTGTGTGTGTGTGTGTGTGTGTGTGTGTGTGTGTGTGTGCCTGCGTACATCACCAGTTCACCCTGAACCCAGGCTTGACTAATCATGCACTTCTAAGTTTGTGAACAAGGCCAGATAATAATGATTCCAGAGCCGAAGCGGTTGTACAACACTATGCTATTGCTATGGTATTCCAGCTTGTTGTTAGGGGGCTGGCTGTTGGGTGGTTGCTAAGGTTTGCTAGCCTGTAGACTCAGCCACAGACACATAGATGAAGAGTCTGACACCTTTGGTGGGTTAACCTGGCCACAGTGTCAGGAATCTGCCAGCTGCATTCTGATTGGCTATTTGCACTTGTGTGTACACGCCTCAGTGCATCAACGACGTGAATCAAAGTTTTGTTGTTCAGCCTAGTGAGCAGCACTCTCAGCCAGAGACACTCCGCCCACTGTACTAAAGTAATGGGGAATCCCCCTAGATTCTCAGATTCTGGGAGCTGAATTTGATTCCTGGCCAATGGGGGAGTCGAAAAGTCAAACTCAAGTCAACTCTTCTCAACTCTTCTTTTTCTCAACTGTTCAAACGCTTTCTGTACATTCGGGACCGTAGATCTTAATTCTCTTCATGATCTGGGTTGCAATGAACAGATATTAGAAACTGTACATGGACTGAAAACCAAAAATAAAGACTGTTTTTCACAATTCCACCTTAAATGACTCTGCAGTTACACTATGGCAATGGCACACCGTTAACCCATAAGAGCCCATGGTGACATATATGCATCACAAGCCTTTAAAAAGTCTAGAAAGTTCCTTACACAGTTTCAGTCTTCACCTAAACTCACGGAGTACCTGAGTGGCCTATACTAAACCTCCTGGATGCAGTCACATGACAGTTAGTGAACATGTGACCTCATATAAACTCACATAAATGACTGCTGTATCTGCTGTACGACTTAAGGTGGACTGAAAAAGTTGAATAAGAAGCTGAAAATTAAGAAGACAATGTCAGCCTATGATGGTCAGCTCAGGGACTGCCTGGGGTCAAATAAAACGAAAGGTACCAGACTCTCCTTAAAGAGCCTGGCAATGTGAGACTATCTAGGCTGTAGCAATGGTATCCCAGGTGGTTGCTAAAGTGTTGCTAAGCAACTACTGTGCTATTTATGAAGCTAATAGCTTCAGGGTCAGTGTGCGGAGCTAAACTGCTATACACTGTTTAAGTTTTTTGGTCATCACAACAAAAAACTATTTATTCTAAACTTCATTTCTATATGTGGACTGTACGGTCTGGGGAGTGAACAGCAAGTTGTTCATGATACAGGCCCTTTGATGCTGGTAGTTTCTTTGATTCTGACTTCTTTGCTTACGTTAGTGGTCAACTAAAACATACAGGCATGTAAAAAGAACATACAGAGACATAATGCGGACTAACATGTTTATAAAAAATGATATAAAATAATTTAGGAACATGGCACAACTCAAAATGCTATTTAATAGCATAGTAATAAATACCTAATAACAATAAAATAGGTTCTTATTAGTGGTATTACTTTACGAAATGGTTTTTGAACACTCTTTCTTATCTGCCCTTTGTTTTTTCTGTAGACACTGCGCTCTTAAACTCTACATGCTGAAATGTAATTACAGGATTAAACAATTACTGCTCAATAAACTATATTAAATATGATAAAAAACTAACTGCTGCTTGTGTTAAAGAATGAAAATTGAAATATGATATATTTTTGGTATAGGTATACAATATCATTTCATACTTTTACTCACGACTGAATTTAGCAGACTTTAATGTATTATGATTTTAAAATGGTTATTTGGTTCGATCAATAAATGTTCATATTTGTTGTCAGATAAGCTTGAACAACATACAGACCAAAGGAAAGAAAAACGTCACAATATAAACAATAACCGGTCAATAATTAGTTCCATTATAAATTATATTTACATTCAAATGACATTTTTCATTGATAGCACTTTTGACTTTTCAGAATATTCTCTAATATTCTAATATTCTCTGTTACTTTCATGTTTATTTAAATTTTAATTTTTTTTTTCTTAATATAATTGCAAAATCCAAACACTGTAGAAGATGAGTTTTCCGTCCTCAAAACAAAACTGTACACCCAAAAATAACTATCAAATTTATATCCTACAGAAATATCTCCTCTTCTTACACACAGATGTGGAACAGCTTGAAAGGTTAGAATCTGTTCTTCTCTGCTCCTTACACCGAGCTACAAGTGAGAAACTACATAAAACGACACCCTGCTTTTGTTATCACTGATGATCTATCGCTTCAGCTCTGTTCTGTCTGAACCGGGCTTCCCCATTTGTTCCCCCATCTTTATCAAAATGTCGTCTTTAAGGCCGATTTCCTCCTCGTACGCTGATGGAACCAAAATGTCTGAGTGAAAAGAGTGAACCTGTTGAGCCAACACACAAACTGACCAAAACGAAATGCTTTGTGGACGAACGGTTTAAAATGCTCATATAGAAGCTTCAGAGTGAGCTACAAACAGAGAACGCAGCTAAAAACAATCACAACGTCAGAATGCCTGCTCAGGGGTCAGTTCTGCTTTTCGGTTCACAGGCAGTGAGCTTTGACACAACGGAACCTGACTTCACCCTTCTACACACTCTGTACATGAAGGCAAGGACAGGGTTCAGGTAACACCACACCGCTTAGAGAACAAGGGACTCCGTTTACACACAGCCCCAGCCAAAAGTCTGACACAGCTGATCAAACTTCACAAAAATATCTATAGCTGTCGTTTTGTTGATGTGTGATGGGGAGTACACATCCTATACAAGAAATGAACTTCTGCTGACTGTGTTTATTTGCTGTATTGAACATATTGTAATAATTAAACATACAATATAAAATATTCCACTTTTTGTTGTTTTTTTGGGATTTTTTTTGTTACAATGAATAAATAAACAGATTGTCCATGTGCAGATGTGTGTCTATGAAAAAATGTTAACTTATTTTTAATTTAAAAATCAGCAGAACATGTAATTTTACCAGATGTTCCCAAACGTTTGCACGTGATAGAGCTCAAAATTGGTAAAATAGAAAAACCTTCCGTTAATAGGAGTGAACTAAAACGGTACATACAAAGCTAGATTGTCACCCTCATCCATCAGACATAAGAATCTGATTAAGAAAAGCTTTTATACTGCTACAAAACTAAAACATTTGGTAACTTTTATACTACCTAATACTGTTTTTAGCACTAATGTGCTTTTAATGCTAAATAAAATAGGAAAAGAGTCTAAAAACTCTTTTTCTATACCAACAAAGGTTTCACTTACACGTTGTCTCATTTTATAACGTCCACCACGAAAATGCATGCAGCCCGACTATTCATAGTCGATATTAATGAGTTAACGAGGACAAAGACTCACATGGATCGCCGACAAAGGTAGGCAAGATCCGGTGGAAAAGCTACCCAAGTATTCCAGCGCCGCGTCCGTACAACATGGCAGCCACATGCCGAAGACGGCTAATCGGAAACGACGCATTTCAAACCTCTCTTCTCGCTAAAGCTGACAAGCGCTATCCACCTCCGTCACAGCGGATCGCGAGCGTGCTCTCCAGCGGGCCCTCTTCCCCATCGCTGCTAACGCAAGCCGATTTCATATTAGCCTCGTCCTAAACGGTGGCCCCCGTGAGCCGACAGCCCTCGTTAGACGTCCTGCGCTTGGGTCACTCAGCCATGAAAACCTATCCAACAGATCGGGCCCATGCACGCAGGCATGAAGGCACAATTTGTGTTAGCATAGGGTGCCGTAAACAAGACGAGACACACTTGATTCAAATGTGTACACAAGCACGACACGAATAAAGGACTATCCACACGGTTTCGTCTTCCAGTTCGTTTACTCTGGGCAGCAGCTGGGCAGATGGCACATATTTTATTTGTGTGGAAACCATGTAAACATGTGAATCTAGAAAGTCCAGTGCATCACTTTTTTTCAGCGAAAAGTCAAAACGAAACTTCTGGTGTCATTTTTTTTTTCTGACGCCAGTGCCCTGAACCAAGAACGAGGCTATGACCTGAAATACAGGGTCTCTTGTCCAAACAAACCCTCAGGCCTGCCACAGAGCCTGGAGTCACTGGGTAAACTCTCATCCAGGTTTACCTTCAACCCAAGGTGGGGAATCATCTGCTGAAGCCCAGGAGGCAGGTGACCTTGTTTTCCCTTATATTCAGCTTTTCCAAGGTCAGCAGAACAAGAGCTGCAACTCCGGTGGTTTTCAGTTAAGCAGTTTTGATTTGAATGGGCAGGTATTTACTCTGTGACAGCGGAAAAGCAACCCACATAGCAAAGGAAGTGAGTTTTACTCAATCTTACGATCTACAAACCAAACCGGAGAGACAGGATGAGCCCCAATGCCTGAATCTGCCATTTTAACCACTAGCATGCAGGCTTTTACCTCAGTGTAGATAAGGATGTTGCTTTTATTGCTACAGCTTCAAAAAAACATTTATAAGAAATACAGTAGATTACTAAATTTGAATATTGCACATTTAACAAGCTCCTCCATAAAGCAAAGATAAAAAAAAATCAGATTTGGTAAAGGGCCTAGGACAAACCCTTGAGGCACTAATTTCCTCTGTACTGCAGGTAGGCTGTAGTCGACTGGGACTGTGCAGGGCTTGAACAGGAACATGCAGCAACACTTGTGGGCAGTGATAGTTTGGGGTAGTTCAGGTGTAAATACAGAATGCCACACGGCACTTACGTGGCATGATCCCCTGGCTGGCCAGTTCCTCCCGAGTGCGTCTCTGCTGAAGTTTCAGCTGCAGCACTGCACAAACAGGACATAAAGCGGTTAGCAATAGCTACACTAAGCGGCAACAATGCCATGTTATTCACGGTGGTCAACAATTAAGTACATGCAGAGCTCTGAAATATTGATTCAAGTGAACATTGAAATGCAGCTATGCCACTGAAACACATGTCCATCCTCTGAGTAAAGTACCGGCAGTGGGGAAATGCCTGCAGCCATTACATGTCAATCACATGAATTCCTGCTCAGCAACAGAAGCTAAACATTTTCCAGCAGTGAGAGAGTGAGTAGGAAACACCACCTCACATTAATTAATTAATTAATTAATCAAACTTTCTGATATAACCGTAACCACCTGCAGACCTTTCCAGCCCTGGTCACAGTTTAGTTGTATAACCATGCCATCATGCTGTTGTAACTCCTCCGGCCTCCTGCAAAAAGCGCTTCACAAGTTCAGTAGGAACTTTTTACCTTACACTGAGCTCAGAGAAACCCTCCATTCAGACGCAGCAGCTGGTTAGCGGCTCTCCCTCATGCCCCATGCCCCTCTTACTACACAGTTTCTGACAGCCGGAGAGAATATATCATAGAGGCAGAGAGAGAGAGAGAGAGAGAGTCATAGACTTCCTCTTCCTGTTTTCACCCTCTTTTTAAGAACAGAAATGAGCGTGATGGATGTTTCAACAGTTCGCTGGCATGGAGTCATGTTTCCGCATTATGTTAGCAGCGGTGGTTATCAGTCCCTGAGAGGCAAGTAACAAGTAAGTCTCAGGTCCAGAGACCAAGTCCCAAATCAAGGAGTCAGTAAAGGCGAGTCTCCAGCCCAAGTCAGTGGGCAGCCGTTAGCACTGCCATTTCAACACCGATCACCATGAATGACCAGTGAATGGCAGCATGTGAACAGTAAACAGTTGTTTTTTAACCTCAGAGTAAATAAATAAACAGATAACCATCACAGACATCACGTGGTATACACAAAGATACATACATATGCGCAACTATACATGAAAATAACTTACTCTGGAATAAAACATTATAGAGAATGTTGATCAAGAAGTCGAAGATCAAGAAGTTGGTTTATTCCTCATGCCCTAAATGGGACTTTCATGGGAAAATGGGACAATGGGAAATGAGTCATAACTTCTGCTTAACACAGTAAACACTGCTGGTGAAGTTCAAATCCTGATTGAGTCAGTGCAGTGCAAATCCATTCAGATGAAGAGTAACAGACTGTAATAGAGCTTTCCCTCATTGTCTTTTGAAGTCAAAAGTCTGAAGTCCGACTCACTGGTGTTCGAGTCGAGTCGTAAGTCTCTTTTGAGTACAATTTCAAGTCGTCAAATTTGTGCCTCGAGTCTGAGATCACATCTCTGGTTAGCAGCACCTTGGAGTACAACTGGTATTCCAAGCTATTCTCTCAAATAAGGAAACTTTGGGAGACACCTGAATTGACCATCATGACACTCAAACAGGGCTGGCCGATATGACCAAAAAATCTTATTACAGTAATCATGTTCATATCAAACAGTATCAGTAATTATCACGATAAATTTAAAGCTTAAATGCTGATTTCTGCTTCTGAGTGAGAGAAAGAAACCAAATAGCTGACTGTGGTTTTTAATTGGTTCTTCATAGTCAGAGCATAAAAATACTTGCCAACCAGCAGAACATTTCACAAATCTGTCGGTGGAGAAAGCACGGCAGGTTGGCTGTTCTTACCAGCTAAAAAGAAGGTGGCTGTCTGACCACCGGTACTAGGCTATCAGCTTACAGGTGCTAAACTGTTTAGTTTCACAGTACAAACAGCAAACATTAGCTGGCTTAGTGCGTCAGTGATGGAGCCCACGCAGTCACTCCTCCCATGTCACACCATATCCCTTACCAGTACAGCTTATACTGACGAGCAGGCAGAAAGGTCTTCATTAGGTCTTATCTCTGTACCTGACTGACTCAACAGCCACGGTTCCAGACATTCAGCGAGCAGTGATGTCCTCCATGAGTCATCCTGTTAGTGCAGCACCATTGGCAGACGGCTGCACCACGCAGGACTACATGCACACAGACCGTTACCACGACTGTCCTCAACACCACGTCACCGTCACCAAAGACTGCAATGGTGTCGTACCAGACTGTCATGGAGTGACTCAGAACGGCAGCGGGTCATCTTCAGTGACGAGTCCCGCTTTTGTCTTGGTGGAGACGACCAACAAAGATTGTCACACGTGCAGAAGGCCTTGTGTCACTCCACCTCCACCCTACCGCACCATCTGCAGGAACTGTGTGAGGATATTCAAGCTGCATGGGATGGATTATCACAGGACACCATTAGGAACCTCTACAGCTCCATGCTGAGACGTCTGGCATGTTGGGTTAGCAAACACGGCGGCCCGACACCATACTGAGAGATAGACTTCTGTATGTGTAGCTCAATAAATATTGATCATATCAGTCTAAATTGATCATCAGTTATTGATCCTGGTGACCTTTATCTTCCTTCCCAACACGCCTGCAACCCCACACCTCCTTCTGAGGGCAGCTATTCTGTTGATGATGAGAATATAAAGAATACAAAGAGGTTCTTAATCCAGAGTGTGTCCTGGTCATTTTTACACACGTAGTCCACTGTAAATCTACTTTAACTAGTACAATTAACAGTATACTATCTAATCAACAGAACGAGTCTTCAGTAAAAGCAAGAACTTTTCAGCAAGGTTATTAACCCACCCCCCATCGATACCGAACTGGGCTGCACACACTTTAAACAGCCTTTAGGATTTTATCCTTGTGTTCCCACTTAATCCCTCCATTAACACCGAACTGGGACTGTGAACTGGTCTGCACTCATCACTTCAAACAGCCTTAATGTTATTCAGCCTGCACTACTGTTTATACTGGCCCCGTCATATCCACCTTAATCCTGAATCTTAATTCTGCCAGTGCACACGTCACTTTATCGTCCTTATCGTCTCTTTTATGTCTCTCAGGGCCCTTATTTTATTCTATCATGTGTCTTGTTTTATGTTTAGTGTTTATTACATTCAATATACTCTTGTTTTAGTTCTAATCTATTTATAGTTAAATGTTTGTTTGCTGCACCTCGGGACGGAGAGTAACACAATTTCAGTCCTCTGTATGTCTGTACATATTGAAGTATTGACAATAAAACTACTTGACTATTATCAATAGGTTTGTAGGCATAGGACAGTATAGCTGTAATGCCCAGTCGCACGGCGGGATCTTAATCTGGCCCTGCCATTTGACATTTCTCATGGATTATATGATGCTAATGATGCTAATTATGAAACAGCACTAATTATAACAGCCAGCACACACAGCCATCACCACAGTCCAGATAACAGATGCTGAGCTCTAGAAAAAACAGCAATGCAAATAACATCACCGACGACAGCAGTAAAAGCTGGCAGCTAGACTCCTCCGACAAGGAAAGGAAGACGTCAGCGTCCACCCACAGGGGAACATGCAGGGCCTTCTAGGCCGAATGATTTCTGGGAACTAAAAAAACTTTCATTTTTAGTTCCTTTTTTATTCAGCAGTATCGTGTCTGTATCCAAACTACAATTCTTCAAAAGCAGAGCAGAACCCTGGCCAATCAGAAACGTTCTAGATAGACAGATGTAGATGAGTGAGCTCTCCTGTTACTCCGGATTTCAGAGTCTGAAGTGAAGGCGTACCACATTAGATTGACTATCAGCAGAAATTTGAAGTGACGGAGGAATCAGCTATCACACTTTGATTTCCAACAGATGGAAAACATCACTTCTGGTAGTCCTCCATGCATCACTGACTGTAAATGTGGGAGGCAGTCTAATCAGTAAAACCAGCAGCAGCAGCTCACCACCAGGGCTCACTACTGACAGAGCCACTGTGAAAATGGTACAAGGTAAAATAACACTCATCATCAAAAGAACAGTTGCACC
Organism: Semaprochilodus insignis; assembly: GCA_034552555.1. Lineage (NCBI taxonomy): Eukaryota > Metazoa > Chordata > Actinopteri > Characiformes > Prochilodontidae > Semaprochilodus > Semaprochilodus insignis. Next base: position 3,499 of record JAVGWN010000140.1, on the reverse strand, counting down.
CAGAAGGACGTGTTGGACTGCAGCGCTATAAATTTAGACTGATATGATCAATATTTATTGAGCTACACATACAGAAGTCTGTCTCTCAGTATGGCGTCGGGCCGCCATGTTTGCTAACCCAACACGTCAGACGTCTCGGCATGGAGCTGTAGAGGTTCCTAATGGTGTCCTGTGATAATCCATCCCAAGCAGCTTGAATATCCTCACACGGTTCCTGCAGATGGTGCGGTAGGGGTGGAGGTGGAGTGACACCAGGCCTTCTGGACGTGTGACGTGTGACAACAAACCGTTCATCCTTGTGCTGACCACGGTGCCTCCACACACGGATTCCCTGGTCACCAGGGAATTGACATCAATGGCTTATGTATGTAACTGAACACTCCTAGTCCTCTCCTGGCATTTGCCGTACCCAGATCCTTCCTCAGACTGCCAGAGTGAAGCGTGTGATTCATCACTCCAGAGAAATCATTTCCACTGCTCCAGAGTCCATCTGGTGGCATCTTTTACAACACCCCTCTCTGGGCTTGTGTGCAGCTGCTCAGCCATGGAACCCATTTCATGAAGCTCCAGATGCCCAGCTTGGAACTGAATGGTGTGACAGGACAGGCGATGTTTACGTGGCCCTGCTTTCTGAGTTTACTCGGTCTATCGCTTTGTGGCTGAGCTGGTTTTGCTCCTAGACAGTTCACAGTAGTAGCAGTTGACCGGGGCAGATCCAGCAGGGCAGAAATTTCTAAAACTGACTGTGGCAAAAAAGTCACTGAGCCCTTCAGGACTGCGTATTCTCCTGCCTGTGTCGGTGCAGATTGCAAGGCTGTGTGCTCGATTTCATACTCCTGTTAGCAAAGGGTGCGGCTGAAGTACCTGAACCCAATACTTAGGAGGGATCAGATTTGAACAGTTCTACACACAGAAAATCATATTTTTATTAAAATGCAAACACAATTGTTGACATTGACAGTTGTTAGTGTTACAGTGAAGTATCTGCTCAGCCACGACGGACAGGCCTCACTTCCTGCTCTAAAATGCAGAGGCGTGGGAGCCCATCCCATCAGAAGGTGTCCTATAAATCATGATTTAGTATAAACGCTCATTATCAAAAGAATCGTTTCGTAAAAAATTAGGAATCAAGCTACAGGAATGAAACTCGGTGGGTAGGTTGATGTTGTGAGAGATGAGAATGATTCAGTTTTCACGCTCGGCCGCGCATGTGATGTAAGCAAGCATGCGCCTTATCTCTGTACCTGACTGACCCAACAGCCACGATTACAGACATGCAGCGAGCAGTGGTGTCCTCCATGAGTCATCCTGTTAGTGCAGCACCATGGCAGACGGCTGCACAACGCAGGACTACATGCACACAGACCGTTACCACGACTGTCCTTAACGGCGTCTTTGGTGGAGGCGACCAACGAATCTGTGCGTGAAGGTGCCAAGATGACCGGTTTGTTGACAGCGATTTGAACTGATGCACTAGAATGATCCATAAAGGTCTTAGTGAAGTTCCATCACTATTACTATTTTAAATTAACCACAATCTAACGGGAGCCGCAGCATCCATGTGGCTGAAGTCAGTACCGAATCGTTGTTTGAAGCATGGAGGGCATACAGGGCTACTGGGCTCTTGTACTAATATACTGGGGAAGTGGGCTGCTTCCTCTACAGAGTGTAAAAACCAGATAAGAGGCTTTAGATGTGTGTGTGTGTCCTGTGGTTCTCAAGTGTGGTACTCTGTAGCTGAGTGTCAACTATTTTGGCACTTCTCATATTAGTGCAACTTCAGCCTCTGTTTACAGCATACAGGGCATGTTTCTCCAGAGCATGAGTAATGTGATTTAGACGTTGCTGCAATCGTCAGACCGAGACACGCTACATGTTCAGGATGATCGTGCCAATATGGTGTACAAACTCACTCTTCTTCCGCTTGCACTATGTACACGCTGGCTGTCAAACCTGCCTATTGACCTGGAGTTGGGTTTAAAGGACCCACATCTTGGAAAAACTCATTTTCCCTACTTTCTGAAGTCAACATTTATTTATATGCGCTTTTTACCACAGATGTTGTCACAAAGCAGCTTTACAAAGAGTCTGGTGTCCGAGCCCCCAGTGAGCAAGCCAAGGGCCACAGAGGCAAGGACAAACTTGGTTCGAGAGGAACCAAGACTCAAAAGGGGAACCCATCTTCCTCGGGTGGACACCAGATAACAAGACAAGCAAAGGAAAGGAGCGTTCAGAGTTTGTAAGGTAGAGGAATAAAAGTCTGATTAGTCCGTAATTAAGTAGTTGGGTCATCGGATGGGTCAGCAGGACGCAGGCCAAGCTTCCACAGTGCAGGACAGCCAGTCTTAAAGCCTATTCGGACGGGATTCGTTTTACATGGGGAGGGGAGTAATGTAGTGCATCTCCAGGATGTCTGTATTTATGACGGATTCGCAAGGGATAAGAAATCTAGGCATAAATGACTGCCATGGGAGTGGCTACTCAATTTAAGCACTGCCATCATCTCCAAAACTTTCAAAATTAGCAGCTACCTGTTCAGGACACCTGTGTAGGCTATAGGCTGCGCTACACAATGGTTTACCTACAGCTGCCAGAAGTGTCGCACCTCTAAGGAGGCCTTTGGCTTGTCTCCGTTGTACGATAACACACGGCAACCAGACCAAGCACTTTCCTGTTTCCTGACAGTAGTGTTTTGTGGTCTACCTAAGGACATATCACATCTAAGCACTACGTAATAAATAAAGAGTTCACCAGGGCCCTGGTTTTAGAAGCTCTTTCAGCCAAGGCACTTCAAAGCAGCCAGGACCGGAGGAAACAGACACCGTCATTTATACTGCTTTGTATTAAAGGGGGGCAATAACGTTTCCATTTCCTTACATGCATTAAAAAAGATCTACGAAATGACAAAGCTCTAAATACACACCAGAGGGAGCACACATACACCCCTTTACTCAGCTGCCTGAAATGTCTGGCTAGAGTTCAGCCCTTTTATCTGTTATAAGGTATTCACGTCACCTCGTAACACAGTTCTTATTAGCCGTCTGAAGAGGGGGAACCTTTAGCAGATGTCACTTCCTGTCTTGTCTTATGTCACGTGGGACAAGACGAGGAGGCAGGATGCAAATGCAAGTCTGCAAATGCAAAAACCAAAGACACTAGGAAACTGAGACATGACTGGGAACAGGGTTACAAACACAACAGAGATGGAGACAAAACACCAAGCAAGAACAAACAATGAACAAGGACTAACAAGGAACACCTGGGAAGGGGCGGAGCTACAATCTAAGGACAGGTGAGGGGTCTGACAAGAGGGCGGAGACAGGACGAGCTATAACCAAAACAAACAGAAGCACATGGGACAGGACAAACAAAAAGGCACATGGAAGAGACAAGAGAAAAAGAGACAGAACCAGAAAACGGAGACAAACAGGGGCTAGACAGGACAGGACAGGACAGGACAGGACAGGACAGGACAGGACAGGACAGGACAGGACAGGAC
>JAVGWN010000139.1:0-14397 GCA_034552555.1 Semaprochilodus insignis | reverse complement strand
CTGACCACTGTGCAGGACTTGTATATGTCATTCCCAAGACGAACTGACGCTGTATTGGCCGCAAAAGGAGGAGGAGGCCCTACACCATACTAATAAATGATTGTGGTCTAAAACCAGGTGTTTCAGTTTCATTGTCCAACCCCTGTAGATAGTCATCATAGGAAGCTTCATTCCGTTCCAACAACTCCTTCTTGGTGAGGTGTTTTTATCTGTTCAATGAGTATATAAGGGATGAAGATCCAGGTCCCATCATGGTGGTTAAAACACAGTTACAGCATTGCTTGTGTTAGCGAAGCTAGCAGCCACAGGGCAGAAGAGCAGTGGATCAATGGTTCAGTAGCACAGTCCGCTGCTCCCGTGTATATATATATATGCTGTGTGCACTTGTTTCTTTCATTAAAGGTGTGCCAGGCTCAGTATGTGTCCTTGCTCTGCGTAACGGAGTGAGCGCGGTGTGCATAGTGGAGTGCTTCAGTCTTCTGCGGCAGTTTCTCCATTTATCATTCCTCAAGAGAGCACATCCAGACCGGAGGGAGAAGAACATCTTCTAAACCCCCTCCAGTGAACCTTCTTTCTTGCTTGCTTGCACTCTCTCTCTTTCTCTCCCTCTCTCTTTCTTTCTTTCTTTCTTTCTATCTATCCATCTCTCTTCCTTCTCCTTTACAGCTGTTGGGAGTGAAGTGTTGATTAGCATGCTAATAATCCTATTAGCTAACGAGCACATCCTTGCTTAAAGGGTATAAGAGAGGGGAAAACGAGCTGCGAGAATTCTCTAGAAAGAGCGGACTGTGTATGGAGGGGGGGTTGTGTGAGTAGGTGGGTTGATGGGTATTTTGGAAGGTTGCACGGTTGCAGAAGGAATCAACCAACAGGAGTGAAACTTGGTGGGTAGGTTTGACATTGTGAGACATGCCAATGATTTAAGTTTCACGCTCGGCCGCACATTTTACATAAGCAAGGACGGAGCTTATCGCTGTACCTGACTGACCCAACAGCCACGATTGCAGACATTCAGCGAGGAGTGATGCCCTCCATTAGTCACCCTGTTAGTGCCAGCACCATTGTGAGATGGCTGCACAACGCAGGACTACATGCACGCAGACCGTTACGACGACTGTCCTTAACACCACGTCAACATCGCCAACAACAGCAATGGTGTCATGCCAGACTGTCACGGAGTGACTCAGAATGGCAGCGGGTCATCTTCAGTGACGAGTCCCGCTTTTGTCTTGGTGGAGACGACCAGCGAATCTGTGTGTGGAGGCACCGTGGTCAGCGTAAAGATGAACAGTTTGTCGTCACACATCCAGAAGGCCTGGTGTCACTCCACCTCCACCCGTACTGCACCATCTGCAGGAGCTGCGTGAGAATATTCAAGCTGCATGGGATGGATTATCACAGGACACCATTAGGAACCTCTACAACTCCATGCCGAGATGTCTGGCATGTTGTGTTAGCCCGACCCCATACTAAGAGACACTACTTCTGTATGTGTAGCTCAATAAATATTGATCATATCAGTCCAAATGTATCATCATTTATTGTTCCTGGTGACCTTTATCTTCCTTCCCAACAGCACTGCAACCCCACACCTCCTTCTAAAAGATCACAAGCATTTAAAACGTAAATTGGTTTAGTATTGGCTTAGTACTAAAGAATCCCTTAGCTGCTCAGGTCACCGGAGTACGTACTGACCCTATATGCTTGACGTCAACCCAGCAGGATGTTCCCCAGACCACGTGCACCATGCACTCTTTGTTTTGGCCCTGTTTAGGAAACAGCTCAGTCTAGAAGTCCCATAAGCATCACCATATAAATGCTAATCTGTTTCGTCACTGGCAAATAAACAGATTAACAAAACAAGCCTCTGATTCTTCCATCCTTCAGCCCTAATTTCCCATTTCCTCTCAAGCTTTCTCCAATTATTCCAATGCGTATGAACATGGAGGGCTAATCTCGCCATCTGCATTTCACAACTGCCAATTTGCGGTCCGTCTCATCTCGCATCCCATCCCGTTTTAAATTTCGGGAATTACGCAAATCTTGTTTACGGCTGAGAAAACATGGAAACGAGTCTTCTTCGCTAAGTGCTTCCGCTCATGTTTCATACAGCAGGCCTTCATAGGGGGGTTAGCGCGTACGGGCGTACGTGTGTGCGCTCCCCCTCGCAGACAGAAGAATCCCATTAAGCCGCTGAGAGGAGATGATCCATTGCCTCGTATTTGCAGCAGAGGGGAGAAAATCCCCCTCCTGTCTCAACACATTACTGCCAATCCCGTCTACAACAGCACGCACACCTTCTTCCTCCAGCACGCGCAGACACACCTACAGCAAAAGTCAGAGACCACCCTTCTATATAAACAGTGCCCACTCTTTACCTTCATTCCAGCTTCCATTCTTTTCAGGGGACTCAAAAGCGACACGCCTCCAAAGTTCAGTCTTAGAGGTAGCCGGTTTAGCACTGTCTACCAAATCCCACACACATACAGTGATGCTGAGGTGATGTTCTTTATGCTAGTGGATTATTTAATGTCTAATATCCTCAGATATCGTCCTGAAACAATACAATCCTGAAACAATCAGATCTCCTGAAACCAAACAAACCGGAAAATACATAAGCAACGCATGAGCTTTGACTTGCATAAAATTATAAAATCATAAAAATGTCATGTGGTGCAACCATCCCACTATATACACACACTACCGGTCAACAGTCTAGACACGGCTACTCATAGCAGGTTCTCCTTCTGTTTATCTTAATGCTTTACTGTAGAATAAAAGTGAAGACATCAAACCATAAAACAGCACTCAGGGAATTATACAGTCCACCTTAAACACCTCCAAAATAGAACTTTACAGGAGGATGAACCAGCTTTCTTAACCTGCAGTGGAGGCTGATAGAACAAGGTTTATTTCTAAGCAGGTTTGGAGCAATTCTATTGGTCTGTCCATCATGAATATTCACTAAACTGAAAGAGGAGCTAGAGCTTTTAAACTGGGCGACTAAATATATATTAGAGGTGGAGATATGGAGAAATATAGTACTGTGGAACATCAAGAGTATATGTGGTGTATCAGGATATGTGTTTCAGACAGTTGGAGTTGTTCAGTGTAAGCCTGTAGAGTCTTTAGGATCACCAACATCATCCATTTAGCTGGGTGTCTCTAAACTGTCGATTGCTACTGTAACTTTCAAGAAAGGTAATTTAGTTATAGAACGTTCTAAATACATTTGTTTTACATGATTCACATGGTTATTAAACTTTAAAATGCTTTAAAAGCCATGTGGCAAATTTAGGCAAATATAAAAGTGCTCAATTCACAGCCGGCACAGCCAGAAGAAAAAGGGCTTTTATTTTGACATGCTTTTTATGCTTTTATTTAGAATGGTTGAGTTTACCATGTCAGGCGGTACTGCCTCCTTGGCAAAACCATAAAAAATATGACACATTAATTATAATAATGTATATTGTTAGTGAAAAAAAAAAGGAAGCATAAACTCGAGCTGAAAGGTGAAGGTTTCTACGGGTGTCTAAGTAGATGCCTGTTTCATTTGGAGTTGTAGTCTGGCGGGAGGAAGTTGTCAGCCATGTGAAATGGCGAAAGCAGATTAAGCGGAAAGATGAAGAGAGCCGTGAGTCGTATTAGGACGGCTCTCGTGCCACAAAACCCATCGCCCAGGCCCCGCCTCCTGTTCCGCACTGTGTTGAGCTTTGCCTTTGACCCCAGTTGCCAAACCGTTGGAATGGGGGCGATGACCCGGGAGGCGGAGCGTTGAACTCTCTTTCCCTCTGCGGTCATTGCCTTATACTGAGAGCCAGTTCTAGCTCGTTTGGCCTCGGCAGTGGGGAGGGACCATGCAGCAACAGAAAGACTGATGAGCTGAAAAACTGAGATGTGAGAAGGACTGAAGAGTTGTGCCTGAAGCCACAGAGAGGTTGCCAGCTTCGGGTTTCTGTTCTGGGTGGAAAGTAAAGTTGAGATGCTCCATTTTCTCTCCGGCCTCCAGCGTGCTTATTCCCCCGGGGTAGCACATGCCTCGCTACAGTGACTTCAGCCTTAACTTGGACTGTGGAGGGGGAAAATTGAGGAACATTGTGACTGCTGATGTATTTTTGGCTAATTGGAGATGCTTGACCTCATCCATGCTCATAAATGACCAGACCTTTCCTGGATGCTCCTTTTATTACCCAAGCCCCATTAATACACTGCAGTGTTTTCATTTCAATACAGGTCAAAGTGGGTTTGCATTTCGCACACCCTTCCATCTGTCTTGTTATTGAGGTTTGTAATATATGGTGGTGTCAGAGCCTGCAGTGGTTCCCACAATGCATTGTGCATGCTTAGCCAAACTGATTTAAGATCCAATAAGACAGCACATAAAGGTTTTCCATTGTTTGATCAGAATGCATGTTGATGTTCACAGGTTATGGGGACTGTTGAACAGTTTGGGTAGGTACAGGCTTTTGTCAGTTTGAGTTATTGTCACACAGGTATGTTTGCGGGTTAATAACCCCAGGCAGCTGAGCATGACTGTGCTAGAGGTATAAAGGTGCCATTGACTGTAAACATGCACATACAGTGCCTTGCGAAAGTATTCACCCCCCGTTGGCATTTTTCGTGTTTTGCTACCTCACAATCTGGAATTAAGATGGAATATTTGAGGGTTTGCATCATTTCATTTACAGAACATGCCTACTATTAGAACTATTTACCCCCCTAAAGTCAGTACTTTGTAGAGCCACCTTTTGCGGCAATTACAGCTGCAAGTCGCTTTGGAGAAGTCTCTATGAGCTTGCCACATCTTGCCATCTTGCTCCAGCTCCTTTGAGTTAGATGGTTTCTGCTGGTGAACAGCAATCTTGAAGTCTGACGACAGATTCTCAATTGGATTAAGGTCTGCGCTTTGACTAGGCCATTCCAATACATTTACACGTTTCCTCTTAAACCACTCAAGTGTTGCTTTACCAGTATGCTTTGGGTCATTGTCCTGTTGGAAGGTGAACCTCTGTCCCAGTCTCAAATCACTGATGGACCGAAACTTGCTGTCCCTGTATTTAGCACCATCCATCTTCCCCTCCATTCGGACCAGTTTCCCAGTTCCTGCTGCTGAAAAACATCCCCACAGCATGACGCTGTCACCACCATGTTTCACTGTGGGGATGGTGTTCTTGGGGTGATGAGATGTGTTGGTTTTGCGCCAGACATAGCGTTTTCCTTGGTGGCCGAAAAGTTCAATTTTGGTCTCATCTGACCAGAGCACCTTCCTCCATACATTTGGGGAGTCTCCCACATGCGTTTTGGCAAACTCAAAACGAGCCTTCCTATTTTTGTCTGCAAGTAAAGGTTTTTTCCGGCCACTGTTCCATAAAGCCCAGCTCTATGGAGTGTACGGGTTATTGTGGTCGTATGGACAGATACTCCAGTCTCTGCAGCTCCTTCAGGGTTACCTTTGGTCTCTGTGATGCCTCTCTGATTAATGCTCTCCTTGCCCGGTCTGAGAGTTTTAGTAGGCGGCCCTCTCTTGGCAGGTTTGTTGTGGTACCATGTTCTTTCCATTTGATGATAACGGGTTTGATGGTGCTCCGGGGGATCATCAGAGATTTGGATATATTTTTTATAACCCAACCCTGATTTGTACTTGTCAACAACTTTGTCCCTGACTTGTTTGGAGATCTCCTTGGTCTTCATGGTGTTGTCTGGTTAGTGGTGCCTCTTGCTTAATGGTGTTGCAGCCTCTGGGGCCTTTCAGAAAAGGTGTGTACATACTGACAGAGCATGTGACACTTAGATTGCACACAGGTGGACTTCATTTCACTAAGCATGTGACTTCTGAAGGTAATTGATTGCACCAGAACTTTGCAGAGGCTTCATAGCAAAGGGGGTGAATACATATGCACATGCCAATTTTCAGTTTTTAATTTCCAATTTTTTTAATATATATTTTTCTCATTTCACTTCACCAACTTAGACTATTTTGTGCATCACATACAATTCATTTAAATACAGGTTGTAATGTAACAAAATAGGTAAAAAGCCAAGGGGGGGTGAATACTTCCGCAAGGCACTGTACATTGTCATGGTTGGATAAGGACTCAGTTCAATATCTGGAACTGACCTACCGTGAACCTCAAACACGGTTGTTCCTCCTTCCAAAGAAGGACGATGAAATAGACTGATTCCAAAATCACGTTCACATCTTTAAACATGGCTTCCTGTTTGCCTGCTTCTTCAACGAAGGTTCCGTTCCACCTTGTGATATGATGCGATATGTGATATGCGATATGAGGTCTCAGTAAAACCGAAACTTGTACCGAAGCCAAATGCATATTCTGTTTGATCTGTTTGTACCTGGAATGTCAGCCGGCGCAACCATAAACACAGGGCTTTTATTTTGACATGCTATCATGAAAGAGGGGGCAGAGTGTTGCATCACCCCAAGTGACCTTCATGGTGCAATGCCATGGTCAGTAGGCCTAGTAGGCAAATTTAGTAAAACGTGATTTTTGAGTGATTTCGGTTCGAACGGTTCAGTTTACCATGTCAGGTGGTACCACTTCCTCGACAAAATCATGAAAATATAACACCTTTATAATAATAATAATGCTTATTTATTAGTAAAAAAGCAAGAATAACCTCAAGTTGAAGAGTGAAGGTTTCTACAGGTGTCTAAGTAGATGCCTGTTTAAATTTGAGTTTGTAATCTGAATGTCAGGCGGCACAACCAGTAAATCAATGGTGCAACCAGACCAGAATAGCTTTAATAACTGAAATGGGCCAGTTTTGATTACACGTTAACCAATGCTATATCGACGCCATTCCAGCTCTGTTCAGTCTGATCAGGAATGGTGTGCTTGTATACAGCTCTTCGATCCAAGTTTTTGGAAAAACTTTGAATTGAAATTGAAATTCCAATTTTTTTCCCATTAAGAATGAATGGGATGGAAAAGTGCTCGCCCATCTACTGTACTTCAGGTCAACCGACAAACACTGTTTCACATGCACCATCTCAGGGAAGACCCCCGAGCATGAATTTAATGTTGATTTGACCCGCACTCATCTGTTTCTCATCTGCTTCTCCCATAGAGGTCCATTCATTTTCACCCCTATTCAAACCCTACTGTTTCCTTTAACCTACAGACACCAAACTGCATGTACGCACTCAGGGCAGCTCCCCAAACTGTAATCCACAGTCATACTGACCCACACGCCTCTATGTGTCATTTATTCATCCCTCGTTCCTCCCATAGACTCCCTTTCATTTTTAACACTACCCAGAAAACACTTAGCAAACCCCAACAACCACTCAGTATACAACCCTCACATCATAGTAGCCACCTAGCAACATTTTAGCAACCACCTGGGATATCACAGCAACTGGCTAGCAACATCATGGCAATCACCTGGTATGTTAAAGCAACCCCCTAGCAACACCATGGCAACCCTCTGGAATGCCATGGCAACCGCCTAGCAACACTTTAGCAACCTTTTGGTATATTATACCAACCATCTATCAACACCATAGCAACCATTTTGGATACCATAGCAACCGCCTAGCAACACCACAGCAAACACATTAGATACCATAGCAACTACCTAGCAACGACCTGGGATACTTTAGCAACCACCTTGCACCTCCTGTTGAAGGGCCTCCTGTCTGCCCTCAGCAACCTTGGAACCACAGGTTCTCCATGGAAGTGGTTTCTCTTATCTCTTATCTGTTAACTTCACTGGTGTCCCACCAGGCTCGGTCCTAGGACCTCTTCTCTTTTCACTCTGCACTCATTCTCTTGGTGGGAATATCCCCTCATGTCTTCTCCTACCACTGCTATACTGACTCAGCTGCTCAGGCTTTCCTTCCCACCTTCTGATACTCAGGTTTCCAGTCACATCTTGGCATGTCTGACTGACATCTCTTCATGGAGGAGAGCTCACCACCTGAATGTGAACCTGACTAGGTAATGCAGGTTTCTCCCTTACAACATCCGGCGGACCTGACCCATGCTCTATTGGGAGGCCACCCAGGTGCTAGTCCAGTTTCTTGTCGTCTCAAGGCTCGACTACTGCAGCTTTTTTCTGGCTGGGCTTCTCTTCCTCCAGCTGATCTAGAATGCAGCAGCATGGCTTGTCTTCAATCTTCCCAAGTTCACTCATGTCACTCCACTTCTGTGCTCCCTTCACTGGCTTGCTGTAGCTGCCAGCATCAGATTTATAATCCTGATGCTCATCTACAATGACAAAAATGGACCAACCCTTCCCTCCCTATGGCCATGGTCAAATCTCTATGTGTATCCTGAGTCCTTGAAGCTTTAAGAGCTTAGTCTGACCTGCCACCTTCTATATCCACGGACAGCAAATGCAGGCTGAAGACCATCACCTAAGTGAGCACTAAATGAGGCACTTAATGAAATGCACTGTATTCCCTTTATGCTGTGTTTAACTCTGGCTGTTCTTTCTAGTTATCAGCTCTGGTCTTTGTTCCTGGCAGGGTTTGAGCTGAAGGCTAGTTTGGACTCTTAACTTATTCTTACTAGCAAATTAGCATGGGCAATTTTGAGACTGATGACATCTAGAAGGCAGCACGCAATTTTTGAGTTGTTTCGGTTAGAATGGTTCAGTTTACCATGTCAGGTGGTACGACCTCCTCGGCAAAACCATAAAAATGTTACATGTTTATAATAATAATGTTTATTTATTAGTGAAAGAAGTAACAATAACCAAGCTGAAGGGCGAAGGTTTCTATGGGTGTCTAAGTAGATTCCTGTTTAATTTGAAGTTAGTCTGAAATATAAAAAAAAAATCAAAAATCAAATCAAAGAGGCCAATCATTCTCTGAGTAGAGAGTTTTTGAGCCATTTGTGATTTTCACACAGAGGAATTTGTATTCCACATTTAACCTATCCGTGAAGTGAAACACCCACATACACTAGTGAATACACACACTAGGGGACAGTGAGCACACTTGCCCGGAGTGGTGGGCAGCCCTATCCACGGCGCCCGGGGAGCAGTTGGGGATTAGGTGCCTTGCTTAGGTGCTTCAGTCGTTACTGTCGATTCAGGGAATCGAACCGGCAACCCTCCAGTCACAAGGTTGGTTCCCTAACCTCCAGCCCACGACTGCCTTGCAAAGTCAGGTGGCACAACCAGTAGGGCAAATGGTGCAACCAGACCAGACAAGCTTTAATAACTGAAATAGGCCAGTTTTGATTACACATATTAGTGATTGCACAATGCTATATCGACACCGCTGCGACTCCGGAATGTTCGGTCTGATCGCAATGGTCTTCTTGTATACAGATTTTTGACGTTTTGGAAAATCTTTGAATTGAAATTCCGATTTTTTTCCCATTAAGAACAAATGGGGTGGAAAAGTGCACACCCATCTACCCTACTTCTGCTCAACCGACAGAAACCGTTTCACATACACTATGTCAGGGCAGACTTCCGAGCATGAAATGAATGTTGTTCTGACTCGCACTCGTCTGTGTGTCCTTTTTTCCCCCATCCCTCATTTCTCCCATAGAGGCCCATTCATTTTAACCCCCATTCAAACCCAGTTTTTAATGTAGTGCCATCTGAGAAGTTAACAACCTCTCAAGCGGCATGAGGATGGCTCTTGTGCCAGAAACCTGAGCCCCACTTCGTGTTCCGCAGCGAGTCCACTGTGATGAGCCTTTTGCTTGACCCCAATGGCCAAGCTGTGGAACAGGGGTGATGACCCAGGAGGTGGAGCAGTGAACTCTCTTTCCCTCACGTCGATCTTTGCCTTACAACAGCAGCCAGCTCAAGTTTGTTTGGCCTTGGCAGTGCAGGCACCTTTGAAAGGAGTGTGGAGGGACCATGCAGCAGCAGAAAGACTGATGAGCTGAAAACCTGAGATGTGAGAAGGACTGAAAAGTTGTGCCTGAAGCCACAGAGAGGTTGCCAGCTTTGGGTTTGCGTTCTGGGTGGAAAGTAAAGTAAAGAGATGCTTGACTTTATCTCTGGCCTCCAGCGTGCTTCTTCCCCCAGGGTAGCACATTAAATTTAGACCCATTTGCAAATTGTGTTTGCACACAGAGGAATTTGTCAATCACATTTAACCCATCAGTAAAGCGAAACACCCACATACATACATACACACACACACTAGGGGGCAGTGAGCACAACTAAACAGAGCGGTGGGCAGCCCTATCCCAGACACCCAGGAGCAAGTTACTGTCAGTTCAGGGAATCCAACCAGCAACCCTCCGGTCATAAGGCTGGTTCTCTAACCTCCAGCCCAAAACTGCCCTATAACAAGCTCTTCCCATACTGGGAGTCGATACCTGGGTAGACCATATGCCATGCTACAGTGACTTCAGCTGTACATAGTACAGTCATAACTTGGGCTGTTGAGGGTGAAATATCTGAAATCCTTGCGAAGGCTCACTGAGGAACATTGTGCTGACCCAATATTTGGGTATGTATTGCAGTGTTTTCATTTCAATACAAGTCAAAGGGGATTTACAAACGTCTGCATTCTGTTGTACTTGCATTTCACGGACTTTCCCATCTGATTTGTTATTGAAGTTTGTCATATATGGTAGTGTCAGAGCCTGTCGTGGTTCCCTGTGATGCTTTGTGCATGCTTAGCTGAGCTTGATCTGAATGCATGTTCACAGGTTATGGAAACTGTTGAGCAGGTTGAGTAGGTACTGGGGTGTGGCAGTTATTGTCATCCAGGTCTGTTTGCTGGTTAATAGCCCCAGGCAGCTGAGCATGACTGTGCTAGAGGTACAAAGGTGACACTGAATGTAAAACTGTAGTTCAGTATATAGAACAGACTAATGAATATATACGCCCCCAACATTTACATACAACCTCAACAGAGCATCAGCATATACAGTACAGCCTACACTCACTGTTATCAGCTCCACTGACCATATAGGAGCACTCTGTAGTTCTACAGTTCCAGACTGGAGTCCATCTGTTTCTCTGTATACTGTATTACCTTGTTCTTCAATGGTCAGGACCCCCACAGGACCCCCACAGGACAGTATGAGTGGATCAGACACAGCAGTGCTGCTGGAGTGTTTAAACACTGTGTCCACTCACTGTCCACTCTATTAGACACTCCTACCTTGCTGGTCCATCTTGTAGATGTACAGTCAGAGACGATAGCTCATCAGCTGCTGCACAGTGCAGGGTTGGTCATCCTCTAGTCCTTCATCAGTGGTCACAGGACGCTGCCCACAGGACAGTGCCCCACAAGACGCTGTTGGGTGGATAGTTTTGGTTGGTGGACGATTCTCAGTCTAGAAGTGACACTGAGGTGTCCAGCAGCACTGCTGTGTCTGATCCTCTCACACCAGCACAACACATACTAACTATCATCCTGTTAGTGCAGCACCATTGGCAGATGGCTGCACCGTGCAGGATTACATGCATGCAGACGACAACTGCTCTTAACACCACGTCAATAATTGTGTTGTGCCAGACTGTCATGGAGTGACTCTGAATGGCAGCAGGTCATCTTCAGTGATGAGTCCCACTTTTGTCTTAGTGGAGATGTGTGTGGAGGCACCATGGTCAGTGCCAAGATGAACGGTTTGTTGTCACGCATCCCACGTGGTGTCACTCCACCTCCACCCCTACCGCACCATCTGCAGGAACTGTGTGAGAATATTCAAGCTGCATGGGATGTAGTATCACAGGACACCATTAGGAACCTCTACAACTCCATACCGAGATGCCATACTGAGAGACACTACTTCTGTATGTGTAGCTCATTAAATATTGATCATATCAGTCTAAATGTATCATCATTTATTGTTCCTGGTAACCTTTATCTTCCTTCCCAACAGCACTGCAACCCCACACCTCCTTCTGGGTTCTACAGTGAGTGTATATTCAACCCTGATTTTCTTGGTCTGACTGCCTAACAACAGGTTCAGTGTTATTCCTCAGTCTGATCAAACAGCATCCTCTTTCCCCCATGGCCAGCTTTGCGTGCGCTCTCTGATGCTGCTCTGAACTTTGTACATGAAGGCCTGTTGAACGTGCCCTCGCTGCAGGCGTCTGGGACTAATCACATTGTCACCATCATTGCACGCAGGTAAATTCCACAGGGCTATAAATATCCCTGCTCACTGTCACCTCCACAACAGTAGCGGCTGATATCACATGAGCCTTCGGGACATGTTTCTGACGCACTCCTCCCTTTGTGGGGGAGAGAGGAGCGCATGATGCAAATCACTCCACGCTGCTATTCACAAGCGCTAGACGTTTAGCGGAGGCTGTCAATACAGAGAATGAGAGGGCGCGCGCAGCCTGAGCTGGATTTCTTTCTATTATCTGCATTGAGGTCTCTGAATGAAGCTGTTATGAAGGCAGCCTGATGCCGGAGCTTAGTGGCATAATTAGGATCTTATGGGACCCAGTGGAGAAAAAGAATGTTCCCCTGATATGAAAATGACTAGTCGTATATGAAAATGGGATTGGCCAGGTCGCTGTTGCTATGTCTCAATAGTAATTGGTGTTCTAAAGTAGGCAAGTGCTTGAAACCCTTTGAGTCATCACGGCCAATGGCGGTACTGCATAGCAACACCTGAACAGCAACACTTTCTATGAATCCTGTGTTCACAATGCATTGGCACAATGGCATACTTGAGACCTTACAATGCCGGGCGTAACCTTGTATAATTACAATGTTATAATCACCTGAATAACACGACATAAAGCAAGAGTCTACACCCACCGACCACTTTATTAAGTACACCCACTTGATCTACACTCATTGTCTCCACTGACCATACAGGAGCACTCTGTAGTCCTACAGTTACAGACTATAGCCCATCTGTTTCTCTGTATACTGTATTACCCTGTTCTTCAATGGTCAGGACCCCCACAGGACCACCACAAGCAGGTATGATGTGGGTGGTGGATCATTCTCAGCACTGCAGTGACACTGACACGGTGGTGGTGTGTTAGTGTGTGTTGTGCTGGTGTGAGTGGATCAGACACAGCAGTGCTGCTGGACAAATCAGTGTCACTGCTGGACTGCTGAATCATCCATCCACCAAAACTATCCAGGCAACAGCGTCCTGTGGGCAGCATCCTGTAGGCAGTGTTCTGTGACCACTGATGAAGGACTAGAGGATGACCAACACGAACTGTGCGGTAGATAAGCTGTCGTCTCTGCTTGCTAGCTGTTAGCATCATCCGTTATCATTTTTAACCCAGACCCAAGTCTTTTACATCCACCCTGTGATGGACTGGTGGCCTGTCCAGGGTGCCCAATGAGCACTGTGTTTGTGTTCATACTTGACTCCACAATATGATGGAAGTCTCTCTTTACCTGCTACAAGTAATTGGATCCTGTAATCAGATAAATAACACACGTGTAAAGTACCGCTTAGTGTGGACGTTACCATGACCATGGGCGTCTGCTTATCTGCTCTATGGTTGTGCTCTACTGTATGAGCTGTATATTTAGTGTAAAGCCTACATTCATATAGTCGTCTGATTAGTTTATCACTGTGAGCATTATGGCCGTCCAGCCTGCTGACCTCAGACCAGTTTTTACTCCCGTCATGTTGAACATTACAAACGTCCGCTATGACACAAATACACATGTGCAAAACATACTTAAGCTTTCCAATTGGGAGTGTTTTCAACTCCCTGGACAAAAATGAACCACCTTGCATGTTTAAGGTGGTAGTAACTCCAGGCTCCTGCAGATGGCGCTGCACAAGGATGACAGGGCTATAAATACCTGCGGGGAGTGAGTGACGGGATCCATAGATTGGGAAGAGGTGCTACAGTGCAGTGAATGTCTCGTTCCATGTGTGGTAAATGGCTCCAAAGCAGATGTTAATGATTGGCTAAAAGGAGTGACTGTATTTGAATGTGCCAAAGACCCTAGTGTGAAGGAAGTAGCTGAATCTGCAGGTTTATGGAAGCGTACGGTCATATGGGTCTACCAGCAGTGGCTAAAATCCCAGTCTATAGGGAATTCTCCTCTGAACTGTGCCAGGGAAGGCATCCACCAAATCTGGCTCAACTGAGCAGTTATGTGATGGGGGAGTGTCTGAACATTGATGTGGCTACATCCAGAAACTTGTCCAGTACAGGCCAAATCCAATCCCAGCTGTTATTGGTGCTGGTGGAGGTGTTACACTCTATTAGGTACATTTCGGTCACAGGGGACTCATTGTTTGTCTGGTGAGCTTATTATGTGGAATGGCCTCATTCAGACTGAGGTGTATGCGTATTCTCGATTGAGCTATTAGTCGGATTATTAACAGGTTATCAGAGGCTGCAGGTAAACGTGGCTGCTGTGTAGGAGAGAGAGGGAATCGGCGCTCTGAATAAGGTCGGAGAATAAAACAGGCCTTTTAATAAATTAGAAAGGGTCTGTGTTTATAAAGTTGTCCT
>JAVGWN010000138.1:0-20503 GCA_034552555.1 Semaprochilodus insignis | reverse complement strand
CACACACACACACACACACACACACACACACACACACACACACACACACGAGCAGGGTGTATAATGTGTAGGTGCTGGGATAAGGCTTAGGCTCTGCCCTCTTTTCCCTAATCAGTCTCTCTCAGTGCACTGTCATGCTCACAGCTGTGTGAGGTGGTCATGAATCACTGCTTGAATCATACCAACAAATGCACCCTCACATAGTCCTCGCCAACCACGAGCCAATCGCAGCCCAGCCCCCATCCCGGCCCTGGGTCAGAATTTTTTTTTATTTGGTGCTGGTGTGCGTTTGGGCCAGTGGACCAAGCAGAGCGTGGTTAGGTGATTTTGCTCTTACCTGTAATTGCAGTCAATTGAGGTCAATTCTTAGCTCGTCTTTGACTCTCTTCACAGTGCCGTGCAACACTGGTATCGTTGCTGAGAATGGAAACAACACATGCATCTTAAGTAGTCACTTTACAGACGAAGGGAAAAACATTCCCAAGTTTCCATGTAGGTCAATGGAAAAATCTTTTTGAGTCAGCGTGTAGTAAGACACAGTGGAGGCCATAATTCTTCTTTATTTAGTGCTCAGCAGAAAGGCACATCATGATATCAAGGCTAGCACTGGTGCTAGCATTGTTGCTGCACTGGATGACCGAGATAGCGGATCACTGCTTGGTAGAGCACGGTTGTTGCAGCCGTTGCCCCCTTGCCCCCTTGCCCCCTAGCTGTGTGGAACTTGATGTGGTACGCTGCGGGAAGTTTCGCCATGTGTAGGAGGAACCACCATGGCAAGGACGCATCCTTGGTCATTAGCCAGGCGCGATGCAGCGTTTGTGCTGGCAAGGACCGTGTCCTCCCAGGGACTTTTTTTTTTTTGAGCTGGTCGGCCTTTGAAAGAGGGGCTATGTAGAGACACCATACCGGCTGGATGTGGCCTCTAGGAGTATATGAGCCGCAGCCATGCTGATGGGAGGTGTGCACCCTCAGGAGAAGGGTGTGTTGGGGTGGGGTACATGTAGCATGAAGCTGATCATCTGATCTTAAGTATGCTTCTTTCTCACTCAGAACATCTCCATGCAGTGATGCAAGCAAACATGTGGCATGTGGACCAAACCCAGTGTGGCGATCGGGAGTTCTGTTTAGCTGCTCTTGTACACTAGGCGGTGCAAACTCCAACCACTGCTGCGTTGTGTTGGCCCAAAAGACGTTGGTTTCAAAAGACTGGTTTTGTTTAAAGCATACTGCTGACTTCAAACGCTGGTCTTCTCTTGCATGTGTTACTGACTGAGAGAGCCCACAAGGAAGTCCTCTTCTGTCACTCATGTGGGCCTAAAGGGAGATGATGTGGGTTTTTCTGCAGAGGCCGCTTGGGATACAAGCTTCATCAGACTTGTGGAATTGTGGAATTACCCCAAATTCTTAGTTTAATGCGCAAGATGGCATCAAACGAAAAGTCAGCGAGACCGCTTAACCCCTCGGGGTTATGCAGAATGGTGGAACCTATCCAAGTGGTCATTGAGCGGAAGGCAGGAAACACCCTAGACAGGCTTTCAGCCCATCACAACCCACACTATAACACATCATCTACGGGTTAGATTAACCGATTAATGGGGGAAAACAGCCAATAGGTCATAAATAATTCTAGTGATAATTATTAGCTGGTTATTAGACCCTGGTTGCAGTTAGCATTCCTTTGCCGTGTTCTCTGGTTCTCTGGACGTTTCAGTGTGTGTGCTTACTTTGAGCCAGCCGTGGCTCATGTGTCCTGAATTATGGATCCGGATCATTACAGGATGCATGCAGCAGGGAAGACCATGACCATCGATCCAGACCTCTGTGAAAGGTGCTAACGGCAATAGCATCACTTCAAATGCGGCTGTGTTTAAGGGAGTTTTTGAATTGCTGAGATGTGCTGGGTGAAGTCACATGGCCTGCCTGCGGACGCCTTATGAAAAGTAATGGCTACATCAGGCCACGGCGCGACGTAGCTGATGGCCCTCCCTGTGAGCAGAAGCAGCCTTTGCTAGACAGTCCAGTAAATGGCCATTTGGTCGTTGTAAACTTTCAAGTCGTTACTGAGAAAAGCTAGACTAAAATAACAATCTCACATCCACGTTTGGTGACAAAGAATTGGCCCGAGGTTCTAAAGAATCCTTTGGTGCCAGAGGAATGAAAGCTCCTTCGCTAACAGGTCCTGTGTGACCCTCAAAATGGAACGGCTCTGGAAAGAAGAGACTTGAGGCATCCGAGTGTGGCTGTGATGCTAATGCTATGGACTCCGTGGTCAGGGTTAAGAGCACAGGCCTGTCGCTTAGAGTTTCATCTGTCCGTAAAAATGTGACAGCTGGACCGGACCACGTCGCTAGAGAGGGCGAGGGAGACTGAGAGGGAGTGAGAGAGACAGCGAGAGAGAGAGAGAGAGAGATCGCCTCAGGTCAAGGTATTTGGTGGCTGGCTAAGTAAACCGAAGCGCATGTCGTGACAGTGTTAGCATGCTAAGGCGAACTTGGGCTGCGTGCTTTCCCCTCCATCTCAATTTCTGCTCATTATGTTTGCGGTGTAATCAAAGGATAAGCCACGGGGGAAGCCGCTGATGTACGCACCAAGACTTCCACCTTGGATTAATGGGCCTCTGTGAGGATTCGCCTGTATGAAAAGGCTCTTTGTCGCTAGAGGAGTTGTCACTGCCGACAAATAAGCGCCTCAGCTGTATCGCTAATCTGACCTTCAGATGCATTGCTTTTTCAGGGTGGTGTCTGTTCTGTGAGAGACGACTGTGATATCCATGGCACAGGTTGGCACTTTTGGTTCTGACATCAGAACTCCTGTTTGTTTAGATACGGTTTTGGGACTGGAGCTGTAATTTCGGGCCTGAAATTTTGGTCCGAACCCGAACACAGCACACCCGATTAAATTTCTGTCCGTGCCCAATCCGATCCATAGGTTTCAAGTTCTGTGTCTAAGCCCGAATTGTTGGACTGTCCCAACCTAAACCAGCTACACCTGAACTAAACTAATCTAAAGTCAAGCGAGTCTGTAACAGAACCAAGAAATACTGTCCAGACCCGGCCCACATTTACCCATAGAGCCTGATATTTGATGCCATGTAGCTATCATTAGATAGCATTCACATCAAACCACTCGGATAAACTAACATTTGAACTATGTGGTCATTCAGACAGTTGATAAATGTAAACATACGTGGAATTCCATTTTTAATCAGATGTCCAAGATTATACTCCAAGTTAATATTATAGTTTAATGAATTTCTTCATCAAGCCATACATCCAAACAACATCACAAAGCCCTTTATTTAGCCTGGATACATTTTACATGATATGCTGTTCTCACCCTGTGTGGTTCTAATATATTGCTGCTGTCAAAACAAAAACTCTCATCCCTATTTTGATCATTTTTCAGTTTTTTACATAATTTGAAAGTATATTTTTTTACCTTTACAATGTGCAGAAATTAAATGAATGGACCAAAAGAAGTGGCCCACAATTGGTTGGGAATAAGTCTGGTTCCGCTGACTTCCATCAAGAGGGCAGTCTGTTTTTTCCTTCTGCTGTAAAGTTAGCATTTTAGAGATGGAAGGTTTTGTAGCAGTAAGTTAGCCTCCACCTGTTTATAAGATTCTTTACCAAACAGATGCTGATGGGTGTAATGTATTTAATCTACGGCATACAAACTACATTATTGGGAAACATCAGTAAAATTCCCTTTTAATCAGACGTCCAAAATGAAGCTAATATTCTAATTTAATGAATGCATTTATCCGGCAATACTTTCAAACAACATTCCAAAGTTCTTTAGCCTGGATAAACTTTACACGATGCGCTGTTCGCACCCTGCATGGGGCTAATATATTGCTGCTGTCAAAACAAAAACTCATTTTTCAGTTTTGTTGCATAATCTGAAAGTACGTTTTCACCTTTACGATGTGCAGAAATTACCTGATGAATGGACCAGAAGAAATGGCCCACAGTTTCTTGGGAATAAATCTGGTTCCATTGACTTACATTATAAGGGAAGTCTGTCTTTTCCTTCTTCTGTAAAGTTAGCATTTTTGGAGATGGAAGGTTTTGTTCTGACAACAGCAGTAAGTTAGCTTCTACCTGTTTAAACCAAGAATTCACTACAAAAGACATGCTGGGTACGATGTATTGGACCTATGGGCTAAAAATTCCATTTTTGGCTGAACAAAGTAACATCCTTTTGGCTACACCAAACTGTGAATCGATTTCCTATTATGTTTCTCACATGTAGTTTCCTCATCAACATGGCCTTCGGTGTTGAAATCCGACTGGGTGATCCTAATATGCCAGATTAGAAAGTATTTTAAGGTAATGTCGTAAGATAAATAAGAAGGAAGAATAAAGTTACAGCAGTGAGAGCCTGAACGTGGTATCTAAAGCCTACCCAAGCCCCACACGTCTTTGGGAAATGACGTCCGGACTCGGCTGAACCCGAGGCGAGCATGAGTGTGGGTAAATATTTCAAGCTGTAGTCACAGTAAAAGTCTGTTAGATCCTAAGCAGCGGCGAGAGCGGTGGCGTGTCACCGTCGCTATTTCGAGGCCACGTGTGTCTGAGAGTGCGAGAGAACGTCTCACGACAGCACCGCAGGTTATCGCCACCAAAATGTGAAGGGGGTTTATTTTAGACGGGACAAGCCGTCTTTCCTGATAGCTATTCTTAGGCTCCCCGCGCAGGCGCAGGCTGGATAATAGCCGTCCTATCAGTGGGGGAAATGAGCCTCCGACACCTCTGCCTGCTCATTTTCATTCTGTCACAACAGGGCCGTGGCAGGGAGGGGCGAGGGAGCGCAGGCGTTAATTGTCAGAAAGTCACCTGTTGCAGGAAAGAGCACAAAAGGACAAAAGAGCCAATGGAAATCTCCTCTCTCACTGTCACCGGCAAATGGCTCGCTGACTCGGAGACCTTTCCCAGTCTCCTGAAAGCATTTTCCTCGTGTCATTGCGGTAGAGGCGGAGGCAGGTTGGAGGGGGTGCCGGCATTGTTTTACAGGGTGACGGCTTCTTTGAACTGGCATTTTCCACTATGCCTGGCCTGTTACACACCTCTGCGTCATAACGTAGATTAACTCGTCTACGCCAGAGCTTTTGTTGCCAGTGCAGATTCGCCAGAGAATAGAGATTGAGGCTAAAGCTAGGCTTAACCTTTGTGACAGACTCGAACTCCTGTGAGTTCTTTCTGTCCATAAAATGAAAAGAGGTTTTGAAAGACTTTGCTAGGAATGTGAAAGTTTACACATAACCGTAACTGAGGTGTGATTAAACGCAAAACTGACTAGCAGGCCTAAATTCTTTCCTTGCTCTTTTTTGAATCTTTCCTTTTTTCACTGCACAAAGTTTGGGAACCTTGAGCACCAGCAAACCGGAACTGGGCTTTTTCCACTGTACCGATGGTTCCAGTTATATGGTTTTTGATACCTGCTCACGATTGATCAACAGGACTTAATAGTACTTGAAGGCATTCTTGTCTGAAAGTTGCCAAGCTCTATTGCAGGGAAAGTAAGTGCACCAGAATGTTAAAAGCTCAAATAACTTGGCGAAGGCTTTACAATATCTAAATTAATTTTTTAATTTAATTTTATTTATTTATTTATTATTATTTGTTTTTACTTGCAGGATTGCAAAAATGTGTGTAAATATAAGCTTGCATAAAGGGTAAGAGTGCTAGCTTCCAAACTAGCTTAAGTGTGCTATTTCTGTCCACCTATGGAATGCCCAGTTAATTTCATGAAAACCGGATGTTTTATTCCTACAAGTAGACAACATATTTTCTCAAATGTATAAAATTGTGTGCAAAACAAAAGCTAGCATAGATGCTAATAGCGCTAGCCTCCACACTAGCTTAAGTCACCTTAGCGAATTCTTTACACTGTATATATTTTTCTCTTGCAGAGGCATAAAAATGTGTGCAGAAAAGCTAGCATAAACGGTAACAGCGCTAGCTTCCAAACTAGCTTAAGTGTGCTATTTCTGTCGACCTGTGGAATGCCCAGTTAATTTCATGAAAACCAGGCTGTTTTTTTTTTTCTACAAGTTGACCTCATATTTTCTCTTTCAAATGTATAAAAATGCATGTAAAAGCTAGCATAGATGCTAATAGCACTAGCTTCCAAACTAGCTTAAGTCACCTTAGCGAATTCTTTACAATGTATATATTTTTGTCTTTCAGAGGTATAAAAATGTATAAAAATTGCTAGCATAGTGAATGCCTTAGAATGTAATAAAGTTGCAGTTGTGTGTGCACGCGGAAGGACTGGGAGTTAAAAAAAATCCAGACTGTCCGGCCTAAAACCGGACATGTGGCCACTCTACCTAATGGTCCGTTGGTCTGCCGGTTGCGCTTTGTAGATGTATTACATTGGAAAGCGTTCGCTAAGGTGACTTAAGCTAGTTCAGAAGCTAGCTCTATTAGCATTTATTAGCATTTATGCTAACTTTTTTCTGCACATTTTTACACCTTTTGAAAGAGAAAACCATAAGGTCTGCTTGATCCTTCACGTGATTAGATGAAGTTGTAGTCATTTTTGTGAGTGTGCACGAGAAATAGAACAACATTCCCCTTAGTTAGCTGACAAGCTAAGCTAACTAGCAAGCAAGGTTAGCCAGTTAGCCAAGTTAGAGGCTTTAGAGTGGCATAAAACGACCCAAATTTATTCATATTGTTAATTGCATACTCTAGAACTAGAACTCAAAGTCCTGTTGGCTCCTGTTTGGGTCAGCTTTCGAATGTGCAGTGGAAAACAGTCACTTTAATTTGAGCTTGTTTTTCCGGTCTAAATGAATTCATGAGGCAAAAGTCGTTTCTCCAGAACACTGATAATACTACAATGTTGCTCTAGTATTACAAGCTGGGTCTTTCGCGCTAAGCCTGCATCTTCAAAGTTTGTTGCTCAGGCAGAAGGTGGACAGCAGTGTGCTATTTCTGGGGACCTGTGGAATGCCCAGTTAACTTCATGAAAAATATCAGCCTTCGGCTTTGAAACGGACCACCCTCCGAACCGTCTTCATGAACTACCCGGTGAGATTGATATTGGAAACAGATACGTTGCACATCGCTTCTCTGGTGTGGTTTTTTATGAGCCTGTTGCTTTGCTCTCTTTACTGGCTTCCCAGGAGGAGCTGATAGCAGAGAGGGAAAGGAGGGAGAGTCGGGTACGGAGGCTGGGGGAGAGAGAGAGTTCATCTATTGGCCCCATATGGACTTCCCCCAGGCTTCCTCCAATGGATCTGACATGGATAACACTGTTGTGTTTGTAACGCAGAGGAGAATCGGCGTGCTCGTACATCCGCGGACCTCTGCTTGATTAACGTGCTGCAAGGCAACGAGGGGAGGGCTGGGAATGTGGAAAAAGCAGTGGGTTGTCCGGGGCAACGGAGAGTGTTCTCATCTTGAATTTCTCTCCAGCTCTCTTGGCACTGGGGCTCGAGCTAATTATGAAGCAGGGAACCGGGCGAACGCCAGCGTCTATGAGCACTCCTATTATGTCATGTTAGTTTCATAAGTGCTCGCTGATTCGGTTAATTAAGGCTCGGTGTCGAGCTTAAAGTTTCCCGTAAATCATTCCAATTAGCCGGCCCGTATTCCGTCATGTCAGGCAGCCGGACATTTGAAACACTAAATGCCTTAAACGCGGCGCCTCGCCTAATTGACGACAAGACGAAACCGAAAACACTGACAAACCAGAGGGAGGCGAGTTTCTCCGATTCCTTGCCAGTGTTATTCCAGGGTGATGTGTCCCAGATGTTTCCTGGACTTCCTGGATGTTATCATTATCATTTGCCATCCACGAGGGGACACTTTTTTGAGGAATCTTAACAGTAATTTGTCCGGATGTTACATGGAAATGAACGTGTGCCTGGCCAAATACGTAGGTTCCAGTTTTCAGGCATGGCAAGTCAGGCAGCCGTCACCGAAGCTTCATAAAATCGCAGTAACACGCAGACGTAGGAAGCCTCCAACCACAACCACCAACCGTTTAGGACGGATTATGGAAAAAGACATAAAATCTAAAGTAAAATCCAAATCTCGGTGTTTATGACTAGTATAAAAACTTCATGACTTGGAAAAACGTTCCGTTTTTCGGCTCTGGAATTGGTGTTTAGAAATTTTGAAGGCGCCCTGTGAAGACGTTCGGAATACCAGACGCTAAACGGGTGGGCGCCAGAGCCATTCCCACTTTGTGCTAGCCAGCGAGCTAATACGAACGCCAGCGTGGTGTGCAGGGAGTCTTTAATAGCTGCTCTCAAGTAGAGCTAAAGCAAATTAAACCTGATGGGCCTCCTGTCTCGTACGGCTGGCCTTAATGTGATAGTGATGGACTGAAGATCCCGGCTCGGAATCCGTGGAACGATAAATCCGCCCTTGCTCCCGCGGCCCTTGCGCGTCCGGTAATTGGCCATTAGGCCGGCACGTAAGATGGAGGAGCCAGATGTCTGGGTAGTGGCCGGGAGTCCACGGCGGGTTGTTAAAAGGGGGGGCCGAGGTTTGGAGGCCATAAAAAGAGAGAATATCGGGGGCTGGACAGTGTCCCTCATTAAAGGCCTCGGTGCCGGGCTGGTGGGGGCCGTAAAAACTTCGAGTTTCACCGTAATGATCTTTGCAGAGGAGCTGCTCCATTTGCCCACACTTTGGGAGCCGAGCAATAAAAGGAACGTGGGAGTGGAAGGGCGTTTTAGGGAAGGAGGAGGGGGCTGCAGAAATTCCCCCAAAGATCCTAAACTGTTGCTCCCAGCTAGGCAGATGTCTCGGAGTTCTGTGAAAGTACCGCAAAGTCCTAATGTGTTCTCGGCTCCCCCCGCCCCTCCTTTCTCCTTGGCCCTGCTCTGTGTTCAAGGCTAGGTGGATTGTCCTCGTGTTGATGTGACATGAACGGCTCCCCTCGGCCCACTCAAACGCAGCCTGGCTTTACCTAATGGCTCACCGGCCTGATTGAGTGCAGCATATGCGAAGACAGTGTTAAGGCTTTCTGGATTTGGGCTGTAATCCCATCCCAGCGTTGCTCATTGTGATTGGTTTACCATGCCCCCGAGCTTTATCGTATTACTGGCCAGAGGGGGTTTACGTTTGATCACACAAGTTGGTTCGAAGTATGAGGAGAATCGTGGCGGTCAAGACTTCAGACGAGGCAGAAATGGAGCATACAGTGATGACGCTTGCCAAGATGGTAATGACCCAGAAGCTGATGGCCTGTTGGAGAAGCCACTCTCTCGCTTCCACTGCCTTGCCTTAATTTGTTTACCCAGCCCTCTTATCCAAACTGTCCCCAGCTGTCGGTCAGTCGCCGGTTGGAATGGCGACGACTTCTCCTAATGGACACCTTGTAGGGTAACATGTGGGCGACTGAAAAACAAATGTTTGTGGTTGAGGGTCCTCACGGTATCCTGGGGTGGCCGCAGCTGTCGCCCACACTTCTCCCACATGTCCGGCCCGCAGACTTAACACGTCAGCTGCGTGAGGACGGTGGCCGGTACAGGAGGGCAGCGGTGGCCAGCCGACAGCGGGGCGGTCAGGCACAAAGGCCGGCTTTCACAGGCCAGATCGGAGGCATTAGCGCTAGGATAGCAACTGCAAATCCATTTAGCTGAGACATTCTGTTCCTCTGTGCGATCATTATGCCTCACCGGGCTAAATGGGGGTATTATGAGCTTTGCGGGAAGTGAATTTCATGAGGAATTTGTAATTAAGATGTTTGGTTAGGATGTTCATTGTCGAGAAGAGAAGGAAGAGATGCAAAGTGACGGGGTCGCTGGGTTCAGGCAGAGTGTGAGAGGGAGAGAGGGAGCACGAGCGATGTAGGCTTTCTGCACCACTTCCTGGTTGAGGAAGTGTTTGTAACAATGACTTGCACATGGAAATGAGCCCTCAACAGGTGCTTCAGCACCAGCTGCTCCAGAGTCTCATGGCCTCTCTGTAGCCTACCTCACCTTGTATTTATAGTTGTTCCTGTGTGATTTGTAGTTTGATCTACGTAGATTAGGAATATACAGTATATACGCTACCGGTCAAAAGTTTAGAGACGGCTCCTCATGGCAGGTTCTCCTTATGTTTATCTTAAGGCTTTACTTTAGAATAAAAGTGAAGACATCAAACTATAAAATAGCACTCATGGAACTATGCAGTCCACCTTAAAAACCTCCAGAATGGAGCTTTACAGGAGGATGAACCAGCTTTCTTAACCTGCAGTGGAGGCTGATAGAACAAGGTTTATTTCTAAGCAGTTTTGGAGCAATTCTATTGGTCTGTCCATCATGAATATTCATTAAACTGAAAGAGGAGCTAGAGCTTTTACACTGTGCAGAAAAAGAGATAAAAGTTTTTGCACAACTAAATATATATTACAGGTGGCAATATGGCAAAAATATCATACTGTGATACATCAAGAGTATATGTGGTATATCAGGATATGTAGTGGTTCAGACTCTGATCAGCTGGAGCTGTTAAGTGTAAGACTGTAGATCACCAACTACATCCATTTACTGATTTTGACTGATATTGTATGTGATTTATAGATATCCTAAGATACATGTTCGTCTGATAAATGTTCATCTACACATTTGGAACAGAGAAAAGAACTAGATGGTGCTACATTTTAAACATACTGTTATTGCTATCAAAGCTGCCAAAAGTAAAACCCAGTCACTGATTGAAATATAAATGGTAAAGCTGGTCACGCGTAACATGGCATCTGTTTCTGTAGAAAGTGGTGCCCTTAAAGAAGAACCAGTTGGCTTACTGGTTACACCATGACGAGGGCGATAAAGATCCAGCCGAAAGATCCCAATTTCTGTCCATTATTGAGCCAAAAGCTACAAACCATTTATCAGATTGTGTCTGTGATTTCCATTATGGTTTTGAAACGATAACTTTGACCTTTGGTTTAAAATATTTGGTCTCTCTCCGTTCAAAGAGATAGGAATCTGGTCTTGCATAGCTGGAAGTAACTGCCTAGCGGTGTTGCAAAGATGGCGGCTGCGTGAACAGACTTTCCTATAAGGACTTTGTTATTGTTTAGGATTTGTCATTGGTTGGTTAATGTTTGACCATGTGATCCGTATATGTTCAGAAAAGCGTATTGCGCTGTATCACATGGTATTACCCAGCCCTACTGGCATCTCAGTGATGTTGAGGAGATGTCTGCAGTGGCCAGTCGGTTGTTCAGAGAACACCAGCGTCACCGTTGTATGCAATCTATCATCCTTTCAGAACCAAAGCGGTTCTTCTGCCTTCTCACGGTGGAAGGATAAACAGAAACATCTGTGGACTTTCTCAAAGGCTATCTCTCTCAAAGATGAAAGCTTTTAGGGCTGTTCATCTGGTGGGGACTGTTTAGGTGGTCTACCAGGTCTGTGGTCGAATGCCTTGTACTTAAAGGCCGGTTTGACTGTAACTTGTCTTAGAGTTGTCGTCCAACTGGTAGGTTAATAAATCACACCCAGACAAGTCTCTAATTAAGGTCTCTGGTGTACAACCAGGTATGGATCACTTCTTATGCAAGCAGCGCACAAGAAAACAAACATTAAATCATCATTTTTTATTTATTCATAACACATAATATATTTATAAGGCATTGAGAAATTCAAATTTTTAGTATTTCTATCAGAAAAGCCAGTATTCAAGTAGAACGTGTGCTTAAAATGCCTGTGTGGATCTCTTCCTCCAGCTGGCCATGGCCCTGTGCCCCTTTCGACCTGCTCATATCTCTCTCTCTCTCTCTCTCTATCTCTCTCTCTCTCTCTCTCTCTTTCTCTCACCACCCCTGCTTCCTCTTCTTTGGTTCAGATCTGCTTCGTTCTGCTTCTGTAACCGATCCCCACCGGGACCGGCTCAGGTTACAGGGCAGATCATTTTTCAAAAGTAGCCGGGAGAATAATGCAATACGTGTTTTTTGTGGTGTCAGTTTCAGGAGGGTGGTGTTTGGTGAGTTGGGGTTGGGGGGGGTGGTGCAGGGTGGGGGTGGAACTCAGCCCACTGTGCACTGAAACGCAGCAAGCCACAGCTCCAGCTACTTCCCTAGCGGCGATGCTAAAGCCGGTCGATGCTGGGGCGTTTTGAAGCCCTCTCTCCGTGGGCTCGCTCCTAGACACTGCTGGCCTCCTGAACTTCACACCCACGTTATGGAAATTGGCCAAACCAAGGAGAGGACGCTGCACGTTTTTCATTCAATTGTTTATTTATTTAATTCTTTATTTATTTATTCCTTTTAGCCGCCGCCCCCCCGCCCCCAACCCGGACGTACATGCTTGCTGGTTGCTGAATGCTAATGAAGGTTGCAGGCTAACTGCAACATGTACGGCTAGATGGTGGATTTAGGGTATTGTCATCAGGAGAGCAGAGGGGATGATTTCGGTTAACAATGTTTGTTCAGTGTCAGACAAACAGAGACAGTTGTTTCCGTACATACTGTACATGTGCTACTCCAAAGCAAGAGCTACAGCAAAGCTTTATAAACTCATTAGGGACAGACGTAAGCCTTGTCCACTCGGAAGCGGTGAAGTATGACCAAGATGCAAATTACTGCACTTCACAAGTTCATTCAGAGTACAGAGCAGTTCCTTTCTAGCTTCTTGTTTTGATGAGCTCTGCAGGAAGTCACACGTCCAAGCAGACATCATGTGAAATCCACAAGTACACAAACATGGACTTAACGTTATTGTGATTTGCTAGTTTGGACCACGTCCTCAGCATACGGTTATAGTATAGTAGAAGATTCTATGATTGTGGAAAATCGGGGCTGTGGGAGGCTTGAGGAACATGGGAGTGGTGGAGAGAGGTGGTGGGCCACCAAAACTTCATCCCACGGAGGATGAGGGGAGGAGCTTCAGGCATGATTAAGGTTGGGTACTGTTCACCCCAACCAGCACCAATACCAGTACCTGGAACTCAGTACTGGCATCCTAATTTATTTTTGGTGCTCTGTTGTAACAGAAAATGAATTTCAGTTGTAAAAATTAGTCTCAATTTTTAATTTCAACATTTTGTTAATTGTTTACTACATTTAATACAGCACACTAAATGATACCCTTCCTGTCCCCTCCCAAACCTGCCCCTACAACCTCCAGCCTGTCACCAGTATGACACCAGGGCATGGCGTGAGCACGCTGTCATGTGTGTCTCAGAGGAAGCACATGTGACACACTTCCCAAATTCTAGGAGTCGTAGCAGCGAGGATAGTTTAGAGGGATTCTGAGGAAGATTCTTCAGATGTGCTGGTAAGGCGTTTCTGTGCAGTCAGTGGCTCGGTGTTAATGTGAAATGCTAAGTTGACTTCAACCAACACAGGGGGAAAAGTCCTCTTTTATCCAAGACAATGGCTCTGACTAGCTGATTAACCCTTTGATTATCTTTTTGTTTGTTTGTTTGGGCAATGATAATAACACACACATTCAATTTGAATTGCATTAGCTTAGCATAGACACCTTTAGCATAAAGGAACAAATAGACAGTTTGTTAATGCATGTTTTTAGGAAATTAGTTTAACGCTTGTTTGACTTTTGTGTGTGTGTGTGTGTGTGTGTGTGTGTGTGTGTGTGTGTGTGTGTGTGTGTGTAAAAAGTTCCGTAATTCTCTTCATCAAAACCTCGGAAACTATAATATACAGAGAAGTTTACCTTTCCACCAAACAATCCACATGTGTGGAGTGATTTACCTGTTTTTTACATCCTCTACAGATGAGAACAGTTAAGGGGTATCTATTGAAGGACCCAGTGACCTCTGGTGGGTTCCTTTAGCCTAACATACCTCTGCCGATTGGTAGAGATGGCACAATCAGGTTGAATTAAGTTCAACACCTTAATCATTAAGATATAGTGACTCATAATGTGCTGCACCAAAAAGCTGAGCAGGAAGTTAAAAAATTAATAATGTTAGTCGTCCATTGAGGGTTCAACGTCTTCGGCAGTGGTTGCAGATGTGCTGTTAACATTAGCTACAGCTGCAGGCAAGGACTTGGCTTTCAAGCTGTCAGATATGATACGTATTTCTACTTTTGTGCGTCATTTGAACACAGCAGCTGCTGTTTACGCTCTCTGAAAATTTATATGATGAACCGACCAACAGAAATGGCCCATAATTGCTTGGTAAAACGTCTGGTTCCATTGACTTACTTTAGAATCAGATTCGGTTTTTGGCCTCTCCTGTGAAGTTGCCGTTTTGGAGATACTTGTTTTTCTTTGGACAGCAATGAAATATTGCAGAGAGTGTGAAGTTTTGAAAAGTGTAACCACACTGCAGAACACTTTCGGCCATTCGCCATTGCCCTGACTGTCTTGGGCTCGAACCAAAATTTGGGACAGATCGATTTATTGTGAATGGGTACTCGGTAGAACCTGCCGAAATCGATTTGGTACCCAACCCCAAGCATGATCCTAGTGGGTCCATTTACTTGAAACGTACTTAGAAGAAACATTAGTTGCAGTTTCATAACTCAATTTACTCTTGGTTATCAAAGAAGTCAAAGAGGTTGGTCAGCGACCAGAAGGTTGTGGGTTCGAATCCATTGGACCAACTGGGTGTATCTGGTTGAGTCTTTCGGCAGTACATTAGAGTGCATAAGAACTTACATGTTGTTGCTGTTTTCTCTGTTTTAGTAGCTGCTGTTTCTCTTTTTCATCTATGGCAAAGAACACATGCACTCATTCTGCCAGTTTCTCAGCTTTGAGGTTCTGAGGTTCGGTTATAGAGCTGCAGCAAATTAACATCAGAGGGCAAATCACTGGGTGTAAACAACAGCTTATATGTAAAGGTTAAGAGTGAATTCTCACATACAGCCCCATTTAACAGTGGGTTATCATTGTTTCGTAGGTTATTCGCCTGACAGGAAGTCCCACACCGCACGGGAAATGATGGACAGTACTGTACACCTAAGCACACATGTTTAAAAGCATTTATCTTAGCAGAACACATTGACTCGCATAAAATCACTGCTTATTCTATTACGGCTATTGGTATTTATTCTAATGTGTTTTGTTCTGAGCGAATAAACACGCTCCGACCGGACAAATGGCTTTTTAAAGCTTGTTAAAACTTTTTGCAGAGTGCCGAATTTGTCTTAGGAAAAAATGTATGTGTTCTCTGAAGGCCTGCCAACAGGCGTCTGTGCACAGTTATGCGCGTGTGAAATATTAATGAATGTCTTACAAAAGAGCAAATCTAATCCGCCCGCCCGAGTAGCACGGCACAGTGCTGAGCTGTTTTGGGCGTCATTACGGGTGAATATTTATTTCATTGTTATTTATTCTAATGTGCAATTAAAGTGTTACGAGAGAGAATGTTGCAGGAGCTGCCTTTCGTGGCCAATCTTAACCCCATAAACTGAGGGCTCCTTGTTCGGTTATTAATCTTCATGCTAGGGCATTCACCATGTATCAGTCATATTAGTAGAGTTTGGCTGTAAAAATGGACTCAGCTGAACAATAACAAGCCACACAAAGCCAACAAGTAAGCTGTGATTTAAGCCTTGCTGTTTATTTACAAATATGTCTTATATATATATCTTATATATGTAGCTAATTTGCCAACAAGTAATTGCTAATTTGGTAAGAAGGTGAATTGACTATTAATTGATATTTACCTTTGAATTAACTAATTACTCATTTTTAGGAATATTCAGTAACTACTATGTTATTCACTACAAATAATTTCATGCTTACTATTAATTATTAAGTAACTACAATAATTACTACTTAATTACTAATAGTAATAATTGATTCTACTCAGTAACTATAATAAATTCTTCAGTGTCTACTATTAATTTTTTAGTAACTATGAATTATTTAGTAGCTACTAAAAACAATTCTGTAACTATTCAGTAATTATTCAGTTACTGCTATAAATGATTCAGTAAATTATTAACTATTACTGTTCAGTGACTATGACTTATTTATCAACTGGAATTTAATTAGTAGCTGCTACCAAATATTTTCTATAAATTATTCAGTAACTATAGAATGTAGTACATAATATATATATATATATATATATGTGTGTGTGTGTGTGTGTGTGTGTGTGTGTATATGTAATTATGTAATAACTACTATATATATCATTCAGTAATTACTATAAGTTATTCAGTAATTAAAGAATTACTCAGTATCTACTGTAAATCATTCAGCAACTATTGTAAATAACTCAATAACTGTAAATTATTTAGTAACTATTATAAATGATTTGACAATTACAATAAATGATGTAGTAACTACTATAAATTATTCAGTAGCTACTTTAAATTATTTAGTAACAACTATATATATTTAGTAATTACTTTCAAATATTCCGTAATTAATATAAATTACTCAGTACCTACTATAAGTTATTCAGTTGCTACTATAATTCAATAACTACTATAAACCATTTAGCAATTTAGCAATTATTCATCTACTATAAACTATTTAGTAAGAACTATTTCTTCCTCAGTATCTATAAATCTTTTTAGTGTTTACTATGGAATTAATATGAAAGTGCTGCAGAAAGTGAGGAATTGAAGTGTGGGTCCACATGCGACCCCTGTAAGTCCATTAAGCTCGAGTCCAGAGAGGACAGGTACTCTGGTCATTTGATGTGCAATTGAATTAGTGAATTGAATTTGTAGCTGGTCACCGCAGTAACCAGATATGCTCCACCCCCACCCCCGCGCTGGAGTGCTGTCATTGTGAGGGGTTGAAAGATGGATGTGTTCAGGGTGACCTAGGGAAGAGGCTGAGTTTAGCACTCAGCGTAAGGACAGTGGCCGTTTCCTTAGGGCATAAGTCACACTGACCCTAAACGTCCTTCCAGCTTTTCCCTCTGTAAAGAAACATATAAGCTCCATTGTGAGCCTGGGAAAGCTGGCCCGCGTCCATCTCTCAGCTGTGTTCCGTTTCCCTGGAACAGGCCCGGCTGTGAATAAGTGTGAGCCCCCCAGTCTTTAATACGTGTGTGTGTGTGTGTGTGTGTGTGTGTGTATGTACGGATGGATGGATGGATGAATAGAAGCCTCTGTGCTGCTGCTGCTGGTATTGTGAAGCAGAGCTGTTCTGTATGGAGAGCAGTAGAACAGCTGGAGGAAATAACAGTGCCTCCTTTCTTTGTTATATGCTCT
Source organism: Semaprochilodus insignis (assembly GCA_034552555.1). Lineage (NCBI taxonomy): Eukaryota > Metazoa > Chordata > Actinopteri > Characiformes > Prochilodontidae > Semaprochilodus > Semaprochilodus insignis. Next base: position 3,406 of record JAVGWN010000138.1, on the reverse strand, counting down.
TGCTCTCTCCCTCTCAGTTCCCCTCTCTCTCCCTCGCTCTATCTCTCTCTGTTTTCCTCCTTTTTCTTGCTCTTTCTGTGTTTTTCTCTCACTCTCTTCCTCCCTTCTTTCACTTCCTCCCTTCTTCATCTGTCTTTCTTGCTCTCACTTTCTATCTTGTTCTCATTTTCTGTCATCTTTCTTTCTTTCTTTGACTTTCTCTCACTTTGTCTTTCCTTCTAGTTCCTTTTTTCTTTCGTTCTTTCTTTCTTTCTTTCTTTCTTTCTTTCTTTCTTTCTTTCCACTCCCTTTCTTAATTCTCTTCCCTGATTTTGGCCTTTCCCTTTCGTACTGTCTCTGGCTTCTCCTACTATCTCTTTTCTCCTTCTCTCTCTCTCTCTCTCTCTCTCTCTCTCTCTCTCTCTCTCTCTCTCTTTTTTCTAGCTGTCTTTATTTCTGTCCTATTTTCTCTCTCTCTCTCTCTCTCTCTCTCTCTCGCTCCTGTCTTTCTCCCTCTTCCTCCTCTGTCTCTGTTCCTCTTCTCTTAGCCTACTCTCTCTCTCTCTCTCCCTATCCTCTCTTAAGCGTCTGCAGAGCTTAATGCGTCTAAAAGCTCCATCAGAGAAAGTTCTTAGATGAAATGGTTATGAGTACGCTGTCTGATGGCTTAAACATAGGTCTACAGTAGTTTTGAGACGAGGCCAGGACGGAGAGATGCCTGTAGAGATACACTCAACGGCAAAATATCCCCCATAGAAGATTTAATATCAACATCACATATAAAACTCAGAAGACACGTGTGGAGGTTCACTGGTGGCTTTGGACAGTAAATAAAGTTACTATATCCGTATTATGGATTGATAGGACCTCCTGGATCTTCTCACCACTGCTGAAAAGAGGTTTTCTGCACTGCACCATTTCACCATTTCACATCAGGCCCATTATTCAGTTCTGTTCATTTGGTGAAATTCCCCTTAAGGGTGTAACTTTCTTCATGCAGTGTCTTAAAAAGTTCTCTGTGAAAAGTTCTGTCTATGGTAAAATCCTTACAGATCATTAGAGCTCTACAGAATCAAGACCACACAGGATATTAAGTCATACGGAACCTGAAAACACGCTGGTACGTCCTCTAGTTAGAGGTGATATTGGGCCGGATTGATGTTTTTGAACATTGGTGCTGATAAATGGAAACCACTTACATGGGAACTGTTAATGTATGATCAGTACATCCCCCATGCCCTTTTCTAAATGGGCCCCTCATTTACCATCTTTCAAGGAAGCCATCATCAGTGATCAGACCTGGAAGCATTCCCAATGGGCTAAAGTGGGCAAAGGTTCTACGTGAGTTCTATGTGAAAAGTAGTTTTCATGGGAAAATCAGTGTAAAATCATTAGAGCTCTCCAGAATCAAGACCACATGCGGGATTTCAAGTCATATCAAACCTGAAAACACGCCCTCTGGTTAGAGGTGACGTTGGGCCGGATGGATGTTTTTGAGCATTGGATGAAATTACCTTTAAAAGTGATCCTTGGTCTCCTCTGAGGGTCTCTCATTGACCATGGTTCATGGAAGCTACCATCAGTGAGTGATCAGACCTGGAAGCGTTCCCAAAGGGCTGAAGTGGGCAAAGGTCAGTTTGTGAGTTCCGTGTGAAAAGTTGTTTTGATGGTAAAATCGTTCGAGCTCTGCGGAATAAAGACCACACACGGGATATTAAGTAGTACGGATCCTGGAAACACGCCGGTACGCCCTCTAGTTAGGGGTGACATTGGGCCGGATGGAGAGTTCTCCTGACGTTTCCTTTGTGCATGCTGATAGCCCACATTAGCAGCATATGGAGCGGGAGATTACTCGCTTTTTCCGGCGCTTAAACGGGCCTTTGTGGAGCGCTCGTTAGGGTCTTCCCATTAAATGTCACTTCTTACATCTGCCACAAGGCAACTGCGGGGGGAAGAAGAAAATGAATAAGAAATCAAATCAAATCAAACAGCTGATGGATGGCTCGCTGCGACTCCTTTTTCCCCCTCCCGCACCATCTGTTTTGGAATACAGTCACCGCATTAGTCAATAAGTGGGTCAATATTTCAGCGTTTTCCCGCTCTGTGATGTGACTGCTGATTCAGTTAGGGGGACGGGATTGGGTTAGGGCGGCTTTGCTCATCCTCCGCTGGCGTTTTGTCTTTTTTTTTTGCTTTCTGTTCTGTTTTTGACGCGTCTCGGTGTGGGTCTGGGGAAATGGCGTTCTAGCCATCTGGAATGGAGAGCGACAGCAGAGTCGCTTCATTTCACACTCAGTAAACATTGTTTACTGTATAAGCATTCATGAAAACCAGCCGCAGCCAAACGACTTCAGAAAATGAAACCCCTCCGGCTCTCCGTCACTTCATATACCGGTGTGTTCCACCTCCGGGCGCTGGAATTCCGAATTCCTTCAAAATGATTGTCGCTTCGTGATACGTGATGGCCTTCATCAGATGCTTTCGAGAAGTGGGCACTTTTATTCTCGCCCGTTAAGCTATTCTTTATCCGTTCGGCTCCATTAGCACGTATTGGTCCCGAATAATAAAAAAGCCTGGGGTGAAAGTCTCTCTGTAATGCTGAATCTTTATCTTTATTACTGGCTGTTGCTTTGCTAATGCACATCCCGGTCTAGGCTAGCTTGCTCTTCAGAGTAGACTCAATCTGAAGGCTCGAAATTGCTATTCTTATATCTGGAGGCGTAGCAGGGGACACTGGGAAGAAAATGGGACACCACCTGGCACAGTTTAATCCTCTTGCTAGCCCTCCCCAACCCCCCACCCTTCCGGAGGTTTCTGCATGCCCTGAAGCAGGTTGATACAGCCATGCTGAAGATGCAAAGCCGAGATCCTGCTACTTTTACCGGTTGTTGGAAATGACTTCAAATGACCGAAATGACCACAGCTGAGCGCTGGATGTTGGTGTAGTCTGTGTTTCTGAGCATTTGAATGGAACCTTTAGAGAAGTCACTTGCACTTATGAACGTGTGGGTGTATCAGTGCAGTTATGAGTGTGTGTGTGTATGAGTGTGTATGTATCAATGCAGTTATATTAGTGCGTGTGTATCAGTGTAGTTGTATCAGTGCGTATCAGTGTAGTTGTATCAGTGCGTGCGTATCAGTGCATGTGTATCAGTGTGGTTGTATCAGTGTGTGTGTGTATCAGTGCATGTGTGTCAGTTTGGTTGTATCAGTGCAGTTATATCAGTGTGTGTGTGTGTCTGTGTGTGTGTATCAGTGTGTATGTATCAATGCAGTTATATTAGTGTGTGTATCAGTGTGGTTGTGTGTGTGTGTTTGTGTGTGTGGTTGTATCTGTGTGTGTATTAGTGTGTGTGTATCAGTATGGTTGTATCTGTGTGTGTATCAGTATGGCTGTGTGTGTGGGGGGGGTTGTATCTGTATGTGT
>JAVGWN010000137.1:0-20504 GCA_034552555.1 Semaprochilodus insignis | reverse complement strand
ACTACACATCTAAAATTACTACACACCTAACACTTACCTTATACTTAATGCACATCTAACAATTACTACACATCTAACACTTACCTTATACTTAATGCACATCTAACAATTACTACACACCTAACACTTACCTTATACTTACTGTACATCTAACACTTACTGCACGTCTAACACTTACCTTATACTTACTGCACATCTAACACTTACTGCACATCTAACAATTACTACACAACTAAAATTACTGCAGATCTAACACTTACCTTATACTTACTGCACAGCTAACACTTACTGCACATCTAACAATTACCTTTTACTTACTGCACATCTAACACTTACTACACATCTAACAATTACTACACATTTAAAATTACTACACATCTAACACTTACTGCACAGCTAACACTTACTGCACAGCTAACACTTACTGCACATCTAAAATTACTACACATCTAACACTTATTGCACATCTAACAATTACTACACATCTAACACTTACCTCATACTTACTGCACAGCTAACACTCACTGCACAGCTAACACTTACTACACATCTAAAATTACTGCAGATCTAACACTTACTGCACAGCTAACACTTACTGCACATCTAACACTTACTGCACATCTAACACTTACCTTATACTTACTGCACATCTAACACTTACTGCACATCTAACAATTACTACACATCTAAAATTACTGCACATCTAGCAATTACTACACATCTAACAATTACTACACATATAACACTTACCTCATACTTACTGCACAGCTAACACTTACTGCACATCTAACACTTACTGCACATCTAACAATTACTACACAACTAAAATTACTGCAGATCTAACACTTACTGCACAGCTAACACTTACTGCACAGCTAACACTTACTGCACATCTAAAATTACTGCACATCTAACACTTACCTCATACTTACTGCACAGCTAACACTTACTGCACATCTAAGAATTACTACACATCTAACACTTACGTTATACTTACTGCACAGCTAACACTTACTGCACATCTAACAATTACTACACATCTAACACTTACCTTATACTTACTGCACAGCTAACAATTACTACACATCTAACACTTACTGCACATCTAACACTTACTGCACATCTAGCAATTACTGCACATCTAGCAATTACTGCACATCTAGCAATTACTGCACATCTAACAATTACTACACATCTAACACTTACCTCATACTTACTGCACAGCTAACACTTACTGCACAGCTAACACTTACTGCACATCTAACACTTACCTCATACTTACTGCACAGCTAACACTTACTGCACAGCTAACAATTACTACACATCTAACATTTACTGCACATCTAACACTTACCTCATACTTACTGCACAGCTAACACTTACTGCACAGCTAACAATTACTGCACAGCTAACAATTACTACACATCTAACACTTACTGCACATCTAACACTTACTACACATCTAACACTTACTGCACATCTAGCAATTACTACACATCTAACAATTACTACACATCTAACACTTACCTCATACTTACTGCACAGCTAACACTTACTGCACAGCTAACACTTACTGCACAGCTAACACTTACCTTATACTTACTACACATCTAACAATTACTACACATCTAACACTTACTGCACATCTGTCACGCTTCCGGGTTTCCCCTCTGCCTCTGACCTCCTGAACTCCAACTCGCAGAACCCACTTCCCGATGACGTCATAATCACATGTCCGTCATTGTCCAATCGTGCCCCATTTCCTCGTTCGTAATCACCTGAGTATTGATTGTTCACACCTGCATCTCATTTAGTCTGTTTGCTTACAATCTCCTGTTCCACACACACCCATTGTGAAGTTTTGCCACACTGTGCCGTTATGGAGCGGTCTTCCTAGCTATCTCTGACTGTTACTCTGATTCTGACCTTGCTTGGTTCTCGTGTACTCTTTCGTCTTTTGCTCTCTTGTTTTAGTTGCCCTTCTTATTGTCCATCTTGGTTTTGCCTGTCCATTTGGTTTTATGACTCTGCCTTCTCCTTTTGATATGTTTGCTTGGATTCTCTTGTTCAACTACACTGCTGCGTTATTAACCATAAATCCATGCTTTGCCTTCAGCTCAGCGCATCAATTCTAGTTTGTCAAACCCGACAACATCTAACACTTCCTGCACATCTAACACTTCCTGCACATCTAACACTTACTGCACACTTACTGCACTTACTGATTTGTGTGGAACAGAGTCATTCTGTATGGCCTGGGGGAGCCGCTTGTCAAGTGGTAGTGTGATGTGAGGGTGATGTCCTTCATTCTGGGACTACATGCCCTGTTCATGGTGTCACCACAGCTGAGTGAAGCAAAATCTGTGATCTGGCTGGACATCAGCTCAGAGGGCGCTGATGTAGAGCTGATGTCCAGCAGATGGGGCTGATGTGGAGCTGATGTCCAGCAGATGGCGCTCATGTGGAGCTGATGTCCAGCGAATGGCGCTCATGTGGAGCTGATGTCCAGCAGAGGGCGCTCATGTGGAGCTGATGTCCAGCAGAGGGTGCTGATGTGGAGCTGATGTCCAGCAGAGGACGCTGATGTGGAGCTGATGTCCAGCAGAGGGTGCTGATGTGCAGCTTACATCCAGCAGAGGGCGCTGATGTGGAGCTGGCGTCCAGTAGAGGGCGCTGATGTGGAGCTGATGTCCAGCAGAGGACGCTGATGTGGAGCTTACATCCAGCAGAGGGCGCTGATGTGGAGCTGGCGTCCAGTAGAGGGCGCTGATGTGGAGCTGATGTCCAGCAGAGGACGCTGATGTGGAGCTTACATCCAGCAGAGGGCGCTGATGTGGAGCTGGCGTCCAGTAGAGGGCGCTGATGTGGAGCTGATGTCCAGCAGAGGACGCTGATGTGGAGCTTACATCCAGCAGAGGGCGCTGATGTGGAGCTGGCGTCCAGTAGAGGGCGCTGATGTGGAGCTGACGTCCAGTAGAGGGCGCTGATGTGGAGCTGACGTCTAGTAGAGGGCGCTGATGTGGAGCTGATGTCTCTCTGGATTACAAATAGAAACAGGGAAAATACAGAAACCGTTTCTCAATAAAACAGAAATTATCTTTATATTACTGTAATTTTATATATTACACAATTACACTCTAGTTCTACTGTAATTCTACTTTAGTTCTACTGTAATTCTACTTTAGTTCTACTGTAATTCTACTGCCATTCTACTGTAATTCTACTTTAGGTCTACTGTAATTCTATTTTAGCTCTACTGTAATTCTACATTAGGTCTACTGTAATTCTACTTTAGCTCTACTGTAATTCTATTTTAGCTCTACTGTAATTCTACTGTTATTCTACTTTAGGTCTACTGTTATTCTACTGTTATTCTACTTTAGTTCTACTGTAATTCTACTTTAGCTCTACTGTAATTCTATTTTAGCTCTACTGTAATTCTACTGTTATTCTACTTTAGGTCTGCTGTAATTCTATTTTAGCTCCACTGTAATTCTACTTTAGGTCTACTGTAATTCTACTTTAGGTCTACTGTTATTCTACTTTAGGTCTACTGTAATTCTATTTTAGCTTTACTGTAATTCTACTGTTATTATACTTTAGGTCTACTGTAATTCTACTGTAATTCTACTTCAAACTGAAATAGTTTCTACGTTCAGTCCGCTTTTAATTTCATTCATCATGTGTGCTGTTAATCTTCTGCTTGGGGTTCAGGCACTCATGCCTTCACACCTACATGCCAAGAGGCAGTTCAGTATCTCCAACTGGTCTGACTGCTTGTGTTTGGACTGTGTGAGGAAACCGGAGCACCGGGAAGAGGAAACACACACACAGAGACCCCGGCTGGGGAATCGAACACAGACTCTTACAATTACCTAACACTGTTACCTAACCTCTGCACTGTGTTGAGGAGTAGAGGAGGAGTGCTGATGGGGCTGTTGATCTCCTGTACCATTTAAGGTGCTGTTCTTCAGGTGTCAAGTCAAGTCAAGTCAACATTTATTTATATAGTGCTTTTTACAACAGATGTCGTCACAAAGCAGCTTTACAAAGAATCTGGTGTCCGAGCCCCCAGTGAGTAAGCCCAGGGCGACAGAGGCAAGGAAAAACTCCCTCAGAAAAAGGAAGAAACCTCGAGAGGAACCAAGACTCAAAAGGGGAACCCATCCTCCTCGGGTCAACACCAGATAACAGGACAAGCAAAGGAAAGGAGCGAAGTTAGAGAAATAAAAGTCTGAGTCTGATTAGTCTGTAGTTAAGTAGCTGGTTCGTCAGATCAGCGGGACGCAGGCCAAGCTTCCACAGTGCAGGACAGCCAGGAGCTCCGTGGTGGTTAGAGGCAAGCAGTGGCACCCAGTTAGAGCAGAGCATTGGACCACACAGGATGGGCAGCAGTACAGCTCAGGCAAAGAGAACAGACAGACTGTTAGCTTCGACAGAACAACTGAACACACTCTATGGTTTTAACAGAGTGCAGCAGAGACTCCGGCAGGCCCGGCTATTACAGCAGAACTAAAAAGGGGAGAGCCAGAAGGTACCAAAGACATGAGGGCTCCCTGAGAAGTCAGCGCCCCCCTGCTCCACCGTCAACAAACCTGAGTGAACGTGAAGAGCAGCGGGACGACAGCACCAACATTCCCAGCTTACCAAACACTCTCTGTCAGTGGACCCCTGGACCTGCACGTTTAATCTAGCAGAAAAACTAATTACCAAAAGCTTGACTAAACAGGTAGGTTTTAAGCCTAGACTTAAAGACTGAGGCTGTGTCTGAGTCCCGAACACTGACTGTTATTCCAAAGCTGGGGGGCCTTGTATGAAGAGGCTCTGCCCCCTGATGTAACTTTGTTAATTCTAGGCACTACTAGAGTGCCCGCACTTTGAGACCTAAGGTCACGTGACGGTTCGTAATATGAGATGAGTTCGGAGAGGTACAGAGGAGCGAGGCCGTTTAGAGCTTTATACGTCAGAAGCAGAATTTTATACTCTATGTGGAATTTAACTGGTAGCCAGTGTAAATTAGATAAAACTGGGCTGATATGATCAAACTTTCTAGTTCTTGTAAGAACTCTAGCTGCAGCGTTTTGGACTAACTGGAGTTTGTTAATACTTTTGCCGGAACAACCAGAAAGCAGGGCATTACAATAATCCAGCCTTGAAGTGATAAAGGCATGGACTAGCTTTTCTGCATCCTGTAGGGACAGGGCATTTCTTATTTTTGCAACATTGCGTAAATGTAGAAAAGCCGGGGGGGGGAAGGTGTGAGGAGTGTGTTAATGTCTGTGACTGGTCTGTTTGAGGTACCGGTGAGCACTGCGTGTGCCGTGTTTGTAGTGACTGGACTCTTGCATTCTGTTAGTGCTTTGTGTTCTGGTGTGTTGATCCAAGTGGCGTGGTTGTAGTGTGGTTGTGTCCTGATGTGGGGGGAGTGTGTTTATGGCTGTGTAACTGATGACTGAAGCTGACAAGTCAGAGCCGCGCCTCGATAAGAATCTGTGAGAGTGGCAAGTCAGGCAGCAGGGAGGTGGTGAAGGATCTGAGGTTCTCATTGTTTTGATTTGTTTAGCTGTCAGTCGTGAGGTGACATTTCAGCCTGGCTGGAGATCAGATATCTGTCAGACCTTCATCAGGAATCTCTCTGTGAATTTTAATTACAGCTTAATTAGAACCGGTTCCTCAGGATTACACTTACACACGGAACTGTACAACAGTGAGAGCAATGTAGAAGAGTGAAGAACAGGTAGAACATTAAAGAACTACAGAAGAGTGAAGAACAGGGTAGAACATTAAAGAACTACAGAAGAGTGAAGAACAGGGTAGAACATTAAAGAACAGTACAGAAGAGTGAAGAACAGGGTAGAACATTAAAGAACAGTACAGAAGAGTGAAGAACAGGGTAGAACATTAAAGAACGCTACAGAAGAGTGAAGAACAGGGTAGAACATTAAAGAACTACAGAAGCGTGAAGAACAGGGTAGAACATTAAAGAACTACAGAAGAGTGAAGAACAGGGTAGAACATTAAAGAACAGTACAGAAGAGTGAAGAACAATAAGAAACAGTGTAGAACTTCATGCTGTATTAGTTATTAGTGCTGTGTAATTTATTAGTGTTGTATTATTTAGTTATTAGTGCTGTATTAGTTATTAGTGCTGTATTAGTTAGTTATTAGCGCTGTATTAGTTATTAGTGCTGCATTAGTTAGTTATTAGTGTTGTATTAGTTAGTTATTAGTGCTGTATTAGTTAGTTATTAGTGCTGTATTAGTTAGTTATTAGTGTTGTATTAGTTAGTTATTAGTGCTGTATTAGTTAGTTATTAGTGCTGTATTAGTTATTAGTGCTGCATTAGTTATTAGTGCTGTATTAGTTATTAGTGTTGTATTAGTTAGTTATTAGTGCTGTATTAGTTATTAGTGCTGTATTAGTTAGTTTTTAGTGCTGTATTAGTTAGTTATTAGTGCTGTATTAGTTATTAGTGCTGCATTAGTTATTAGTGCTGTATTAGTTATTAGTGTTGTATTAGTTATTAGTGCTGTATTAGTTAGTTATTAGTGCTGTATTAGATATTAGTGTTGTATTAGTTATTAGTGCTGTATTAGTTAGTTATTAGTGCTGTATTAGATATTAGTGTTGTATTAGATATTAGTCCTGTATTAGTTAGTTATTAGTGCTGTATTAGTTAGTTATTAGTGCTGTATTAGATATTAGTGCAGTATTAGTTAGTTATTAGTGCTGTATTAGTTATTAGTGTTGTACTAGTTAGTTATTAGTGTTGTATTATTTAGTTATTAGTGTTGTATTAGTTAGTTATTAGTGCTGTATTAGTTATTAGTGGCTTGTTATGTTAATCATAGTGTCTGTGACTCCAAAGCAGAGTTCAGCGTGATAACAGATTTGGGATAAGAGCTGTTTCTCAGTCTTGTGGTGCGTGCCTTAATACACCTGTACGTTTTACCTGAGGGCAGACACTCAAACAGGTGATGACCCGGACGAGAAGAGTGTTTAAGGATGCTGCGTATGTTCTGCAGCTGTGTGTTAACTGTCTGTGCAGTGTTTAGGACTTTCTGGAGCTCCTTCTTATCCGCTGAAGAGCTGGTACCACAGTGTCTCAGGATGCCAGGAGTAAGGACACTCCCAGTGGGACAGCAGTACAATGAGACCCGCAGCTGCTGAGACAGACTGGTGTCTCTGAGAGCTCTTAGGACACACAGCCTCTGCAGGCGATGTGTGGTGTTTGTCCATGTAAGGTTCTCTGAGACGCATGAATCTAACCCTAAAGACTCCCTCCACCTCCTCTCCGTTTAGCTTCTGTGGAGGTGAACATCCTGATTCTTCCTGAAGCCAGTTATTAGCTCCTTGGTGTCTTTAGTATTTAGAGCTGGACTGTTCTCAGCACACCCCTCTGTCAGTCTCCTAACCTCCTCTCTGTAGTCAGACCCATCTCCCCCGGCGATCAGTCCCATTACTGGTGCATACGTAATGATGGTGTTTGTGTTAGAAGCTGGCGTGCAGTTGTATGTGTACAGGGAGTATAGGAAAGGCCTTCAGACACAGCCCTGCGCGACCCCTGAGCTGACTGACAGGGTAATGGAGCAGTGAGGACCCCTCCTGACTGACTGTGGTCCAGTATCCGCAGACAGATGTTATGGTGAAGGCCCAGCTCAGACATCTTGTGGAGCAGTCCGCTGGGAATGACTGTGTTAAAGGCAGAGCTGTAAGTGATTCTGAGTGATTTTGGGCCATCTCTGTTGACAAGTGTTTTTTTTTGGACAGCAACAATATGCTCCTCGTTGCTCCAGGTGTTCCAGAGGAATATGGAGGGCAGTAGAGATGGCATCATCACTTGACCTGTTCGTTCTATATGAAGGTCCAGAGTAGGTGGAAGGGGATGCTTAATATGTTTGAGAACCAGTCTTTCCAGGCATTTCATGATTATTGGTGTGGGAGCCACTGGCCTGTAGTCGTTTAGGCAGGTTATGCAGGGCTGCTTAGGAACTGGCCTGTAGTGGATGTTTAAAGGAGGTGGGCTCAGTACACAGTGTTAGAGATATCTGTAAACACCTCAGTTAACCCCCAGCACAGTCTCTGAGGACCCGTCCAGGAATCCCAGTCTTTACGCTGTCCCTCTCATGAGCTGCTCTGCCAGTGAGGCGCTGCTGTTACTGCTGGCAGTGTTTTGTATAACTCAACCATGTATGACGTGGATCAGAGTTATCAAAGCGCTCTTCAGTCCTCCTCTTATAGGCCGCCTTGGCATCCCTGATACTTCTCTTCTGTTCTGACCTAGCAGTACTCTACTGCTGTGTGTCACCTGACTGGAAGGCCTTATTTCGAGCCTGTATACGGACCTCTTCTGTAAACCATGGTGTACTGTTGGGTAAAGCATGGATTTGTTCTGTAGTAGTTACAGTGTCTATACAGCATCTTACATAAGACATACCAGGGGAAGTGTAGATATCAGTGTGATCATCTCTGAATACGGTCAGTCAGTGGATCAAAGCCGTCCTGAAGCTGTTCAGAAGCTCCCTCTGGCCACACTTGAGTAACTCCTGCAGGTGGTTTGGCTGTGTTAATAACAGGAGTGTAACAGGGGGATATGATCAGACTGACCCGGATGTGGCAGAGGAAGTACTTTTACAGTGCTGCTGTAAACATGGTTCTGAGTGTTTCCCCTCCTGTTGGGTACGGAACATGCTGATGGAATCTGGGCAGGACAGTCTTTAAATCAGCTTTATTAAAAACACCTGCTGTTACAAACACTCCATTTGGATAGTCAGTCTGTTGTTTGCTAGCAGCATCTAGCAGACAACCCAGAGCAGCTGCTTTGTTAGCATCATTAGTTCTTAGTGCTGTATTATCTATGTATTAGTGCTTGGTTATTAGGGGTTATTTGGTGTTATTAAGAGGTAATTAAGGGGTTATTAGGGGTTATTAAGACCCTCCAGGTTTCACCGGGTTGTTGATCTGTGTGAAGTGACGGTATGAGGTGATGAAAACCGGACTGATCTGGATCATGCTCTGGAATAGTCTGTGCGGAGCTCAGGAATGAAGCTTGGCGTGTTTCCTGGTTTGACAGTGATGTATTGACCGCTGAGTTACTCAGATTAATGGTCCACCAGAAACTTCCACACGCCAGCAAAGCTGGAATAACTCCAGCTGGTTATGTAGCCGAGACACGGAGCTGACTGGCTCACAGGCAGTCCAGCTCGCTTAGCTCCACATCTCAGCTACTGATCGATCAATTGACTAGCCGATTGATTTGTCAGCTGGCTGTTTGGTTGGTTTAGGAGTGTCAGTGACCTGAATGTTCTCAGCACTGACAGTGGAACCTGTTTGGGTTCTTCCTCCTGCTAGGCGTCAATGGGGTGCTGTATGGTAGTCTTCCAAAGGCACTTCCTGCTGCGGTGAGTCACCGCGCTGACCGGGACAGAGAGATCAAAGAGCTCAGCAGAACTGTCATGTGGGAGTGGACATCAGTGCCTCTGTAAGGTTCTCACAGGAAGGATAAACACACCTGGTTGCCATGGAGACTTTGCTGGACATCATCACAGTCTGTAAGAGCTGTGAGAGCAGTAACTGAAAGATCTTTAAAGGTCATGTGACTCAAAGTGCCTCCAGGTTTACAGTGTAGCATACAGGCTGACTGACTTCACCAAATTCAGCTTCCTCTGGAGAAACACTGAACCTGACATTCACAAAGCTCTGTGACTCCGGAACGCTGAAGGGCACCATGAAACAACCCTCCAGAACCTTAAAGGACTAATCCACGAGATTCCTCACTTACTCTGCTCCATCAGCTTCCAAATTCTGCTCCTGTAGTTTGCCACTGGAGCTTCGAGGCTAACATTCCCAACACTCCCAAACTGCTTCCGTGACGCACATCCCTAAAACTCTCATAACCTGCTCAAACCGCATCCTGTCACCTGCATCCACCCGTGACTCCCCCCGCCTCTCATGTCGTACAGATTAAAGCAGGACCATATACGGATTAAATTAGGATGTTATACGGATTAAAGTAAGATGTCATGCGGATTAAAGTAGGATCATATCCGGATGTTTCTTTTTCTTTCTTTCGCACCGACGGGTAGAGTCAGGAGACTGACGCCCTGTGAGAGGTTGAGATAGCACTACTGGGGCACATGTAGTAACAGCTAGGTGTGTAGCCTGAACAGCCCTTAAGTATGGACCAAACCCTGTAGAATTGATGTCCAGTTTGGTTGAATAATAATGAACTGGGTGCATCCGACCACCATGTTCTTGCATAAGACACGCAGTCATAAAGCCATCATGCTCATGTACATACAACGTAAATGGCACTTCAGGTTGCACAAAGCCTAGCGCAGGTGCAGAAGTAAGAGCTGATTTGAGCTGTTTGAATGCCGCTTCAGCTTCATCTGAAACCCAACACTATCAGTGTGTTTGGGGATCCTTTCAGCAAATCATACAGTGGTTGAGCAATATGTGCATAGTCTTCAATCCATGGGCGACAGTAATTACACAGACCCATGAATAATCTGAGCCCTTTGATTGTTGATGGAACAGGAAATGAACGTATGACAGCAGCACGATCGGGTAGGATGGATCACTGCCCTGCAGTCACTAGCTGACCCAAATACTTCACTGAAGGGGAAGCTAATTGAGCTTTTGCCAGACTGGCTTTGTGTCCCCATGAGCTAAGGTGTGTTAGCAGCGCCAGTAATTCAGCCATGTGCACTTCCGTATTTGGTGATGCCATAAAAACATCAATGTATTGAACTAAAGTGGACTCTTTAACAGGACATCCTGGTTCTTCTAAGACCTGATGATAGATAGTAGGACTATTAACTGGCCTGTATCATAAAACTTCCTTTTGCAGTTCCGCTCCCAATGTCCTCTTTTCCAACAATATCGACAAAAACTTCTTGTTTGAGATTTCTGACTGCTTGGTTGCTTGGTTTGCGACACAGCAGAGATGTGTAATTTCACATTGGAATCTCTCTCGTATCCAGCTAAACTATCAGCCAGTTCACTCAAAGTAAGATTTTGCCATTTAGCCTGTAACAAAGGCAGAACTCTTCGCAGCTCTAGGCAGCTTTGTCTTCCAGGACATGCTTCACAGTTTTATAGTCTGTTTGACCACCATGGATCAGAAATACTTCCGCAAAGCGTTGCGTACACTGACTGACGGGTGCATTCTTTTTTTGGTGACAGTCCACAACTTTTTACCAACAGACAGCAGACCCCAAACTTTCCCGTAACTGGACAAGCAAGCCTGCGATACAGTCATCTTTCAGAGACTCCAGGTCATCAGCACATGTCTCATAAAACGTCTCCATTTTCCCAATTTCATCTGGCATTAATATCTGAGAACATATGGATATAACATCTCTTGGATGAAAGGAGTACAGTTTGAGTTTCCTAAAAAGGGACTGACACCCATTTCACGTGGATGTTTGAATTCTTTTGCCAGACGGTCGATCTGTTCTGGGCTTAAGGCAACATGTTTGATGGACACCTTGACATCTTCCTCTCCTCTCACTTTTCTCTGTTTCACCACCACTGGTGCAGCCTCAAGTATCTTGAGATTTGACTCTGAGTCATCGCTGTCACTGTCACTTGAAGACTGTGCCTCAGCTTTTCTCATGAATTGTTCCAGGGAAGGGTAAAGTCTGACCTCAGGTGAGTTTATTTCCTTCTTTGAAGAGCAGTGAGAGAGCGTTACATATGTCTCTTGGGCACTAATGGCTGGTCTTTTATGATTAGAGCACTCTTGTTCTAGTCGAGTGATATGTTCCTGCTGTTCTGTCATTAATAGAGCATGCCACTGACGGAAAATTTGAACACACCCCTCCAAATCTTTTTTCGCTGCACATTTTGCCAAAGCTGTGAAGCATTGTTCCTGAGTCCATTCAGATTCGTGAGCAGTGCCGTATTTTTCACACAATTTAGTTTTTTTCTTTGCACACATTTGATCTAAATTTTAAATGCCTCCCTACCAGCGTATGTCGAAGACATAGATGCATCAGCACATGCAGAACTTTTTGTGGACAACCAGGAAAACGGTTTTGTTTGGTTTTTGTTTACCAAAACCACATAAAGCACACTCTGAAGCAGTGTTACTGTCTACTTCCCAGACAACTGTCTGTAATTTTGACCTGGACGAACACTGTTTGCAGATTGCGAAGACCCACTCACATTGGATTTTCTTATGATGAGTACGCAATGTAGACCTGAAAAAACACAGTTCACAGGTCGATGTGACACTCGCTCACAATAAATGATCTTGTGAGTTCACCTAAAGCCTAGCTAGGACACAAACTTTTAACACAAACAAACTTTAAGACAAACAAACATTAACTGACTCTTTTAGTTTTCTGGTGCTTTGCTTTCGTTTCTTAAGTTCTTTTTCTCCGGACGTCTCACTCACCCGAGCCAGCAGCTGAAGAGAGATGTTCCAGATCCTGTTTGTGATGCCAAATGTTGTTTCTTTTTCTTTCTCTCACACCGAAGGAGTAAGAATCAGGAGCTTGAAGGCTGGAGATGTTGGAGTAGTTTATTTCAAGGCGATCGCAGATGACTCATAGCTCTGTTTTGTCCGAAGACAATATCTGGTCACAGGGTTTTTATAGACCATATCACCACACCCTTAATGTACAAAGAGGATGTGTCCATGGTTTTACCAGATGGTCAGTTCTCCTCCAAATGGTGTTTGACCTATAACCTGTAGAACCCTGATGGCACTCCGACCCCGTCGTAAATGGATATAATTCAAGTTCTGTTGTGGGAATGCAGCCGTCCCACACTTGTATACATGCATGCTTATACACAAACACTGATTTCCAACAACATGGATTAAAGTAGGATCATATACAGATTAAAGTAGGGTGTTATACGGATTAAAGCAGGATCATATACAGATTAAAGTAGGGTGTTATACGGATTAAAGTAGGGTGTTATACGGATTAAAGCAGGATCATATACAGATTAAAGTAGGGTGTTATACGGATTAAAGTAGGGTGTTATACGGATTAAAGCAGGATCATATACGGATTAAAGTAGGACGTTTGTAGTGTCCACTGTGGCTCATGTTCTGTAGTGGATGGAGAAATTCCAGTGCCAGTTACGGAAATGTGACAGCAGCGAAGGCTCCACCATTCAAAGGGAATCACTGATATCAAAGCTCATCCGATCCAGTGTTCAAGACGTCTTGGTTCCGTCTCCAACCCCACCCGGCTACACCCTCCCCCTGGGCCCTGCAGGTGTTAATGGAGGTAAGCTCTTTATCAGGAATGTTTGGAATGCAGTGATCAGGATTAAACACTAAGGCATCCAGCTAATCTGCTCTCTGTAATTTGCGTAGATCAGCAACATGCATTACACTGCCTGCTTGTGCTGACAGCATTCCAACCTCCCAGGTCATATAACCAGGCTGAGGTTCAGTCCCTCCCCGTCAGGTTCAGGTTCAGCTTCAGGCTGATGTGCATTTGCAGAACGGGCCACAACATTCATACACTGAACTGCACACACAATACACACACACACACACACACACACAAAACTATATTTAAAACTCTATTTAACTTACTTTAAACATTTAGTTTAAAGAAACAAACATTTACTGTAAATAATAATAGATATTTACTGTAAACAAACATTTACTGTAAACAAACATTTACGGTAAACAAATATTTACAGTAAACAAACAAACATTTGCTTTAAAGAAACATAAGCATTTATTGTAAATAGATAAACATTTACTGTAAAGAAACAAACATTTACTGTAAACAAACATTTACTGCAAATAAACAAACATTTACTATAAAGAAACATTTACTGTAAATAAACAAACATTTGCTGTAAACAAACAAACATTTACTGTAAGCAAACAAACACTTACTTTCAAGAAACATAAAAATTTATTGTAAAGAAACAAACATTTACTATGATATGAATAATTCATAAACACCAGCCTTTAATCACATTATTTTTATTCCACTCAGAATAACCATAAGCAGCCAGAGAACGTCCCCCCCGATCAGAGACGCCTGCAGAGGAGACTCACACACAGAACTACACACAGCCGTGACGGCCAGGGAGCTAGCAGAGGTCATCTACTCTGAGTGCCTCAAAAACATGACCTGGTCATAACTATTAAAAACCATCCAGATTTGACTGAATTATTATGTACATTAATGTAATAAAGTTATTTAGTAATCTTGAATCAATTCTACTACAACTACTAAAATGTTCACACAAGTTGGTGTTTAAATAAACAGATAAACAAATAAATAATAATGTATACAGTATATATATACCGATCACCCATAACATTAACACCTCCTGATATAAACACACACTGTCCATGCCCCAGCTCCACTGACCATATAGGACACTCTGTAGTTGTACAGGTCCAGACTGTAGTCCATCTGTTTCTCTGTGTACTGTATTACCCTGTTCTTCAAAGGTCAGGACCCCCACAGGACCACCACAGAGCAGGTATGATGTGGGTGGTGGATCATTCTCAGCACTGCAGTGATACTGACGTGGTGGTGGTGGTGGTGTGTTAGTGTGTGTGGTGCTGGTGTGAGTGGATCAGACACAGCAGTGCTACTGGACACCTCAGTGTCACTGCTGGACTGAGGCAGCTTCCTGTGGGGCAGCATCCCGTGGGTGGCGTCCTGTGGGCAGCAATACATGTTTAATATGTTTAATAAGTGTTTATAAGTGTTGAATACATGTTTAATATGTTTAATATGTTTAATGTGTTTAATAAGTGTTTAATAAGGGTGTATAAGTGTTTATACGTTTTGAATATGTGTTTAATATGTTTAATAAGTGTTTAATAAGTGTTTATTAAGTGTTTATACGTGTATAATAGCTCTAAATCACTATAATTTTTACGGCTCATCATTAGGTGTGTACTTAGGAGGGGTTACACCTAGCGATATGATCCTCCTGCTTGCATACTGAGAACACAGTAACATTCCCTCGCACACGTCTGACAGGTAAGATCACCTGCTATGAGCTCTAATAACTCACTCTGCACTTACATTATATTACTCCACTTTATTATTCGACTGTTGTCTATAATACAGTGTAGAACAGTACAGTCAGCTCACCTGAGGGTAATCTCTTAGTGTGATATCTGCTGTCCTGCAAATTATAGACATAAAGTATATATTATTACTGAATATTACTAATATTACTAATTATATAATACTACTACTAATTTGACCAATTATATGATATTATTTATTAATATTGATGCTAATAAATATAATATAATATAGTGTAAATGTTTACAGGTTGTCAGCCGTAGTGAATTAGTGTAAGTGTTTACAGGTTCTCAGTCGTAGTGAATTAGTGTAAGTGTTTACAGGTTCTCAGCCGTAGTGAATTAGTGTAAATGTTTACAGGTTCTCAGTCGTAGTGAAATAGTGTAAATGTTTACAGGTTCTCAGTCGTAGTGAATTAGTGTAAATGTTTACAGGTTCTCAGTCGTAGTGAATTAGTGTAAATGTTTACAGGTTCTCAGCCGTAGTGAATTAGTGTAAATGTTTACAGCTTCTCAGCCTCTCAGGTCCTCAGGTTCTCAGTTTTGCTAAGTGGATAATGATTCAGGAAGGCCAGTATTTAAATAATGTCACTTGATAACCAGAATATGAGATCTCTGCTATGTCATGTATGTATTAGCTTGGCTCTGAGCCAAGTGTCAGAGCTTCTTTTAATTCTGTTAAGTGAGAAACATTCTTGGCACACATCCAGCAGCATTCCACATCCAGCCGAGTTTACATCCAGAACTTCCTATCATAACCTTCCTGTGTCTCTCAGTTGCAGATATTCCGTTGGGTTACTGATATACCACTCAGTTACTGATATTCCGCTGGGTTACTGATATTCCACTCAGTTACTGATATTCTGCTGAATGTTGTAACACATTTCCTGCATTTGTTTATAGTGGAATGATGGAGAGCTGACGATTGGACGATGAAAAGAAAGAGCAGAAGCAGCAGAACCTTAACGGTTCTAATAACAGGTTAGATACACACCCAAGTACTCAGTGCAGCAGTGAGTCCTAAAGGTTGTGGTTCTAACTGGTGTGTTTATACACTCAGCAGCCACACAAACATTAGCTCACTGTCCATTTCAACGTCACTTACAGACCAACTTACAGCAAACAGATCAGCCTTTCAATCAACCTAAACAGATCAGCCTTTCAATCAGCCTAAACAGATCAGCCTTTCAATCAACCTAAACAGATCAGCCTTTCAATCAGCCTAAACAGATCAGCCTTTCAATCAGCCTAAACAGATCTGCCTAAACAGATCAGCCCAGGCAGATCAGCCTATCGATCAGGTGACAAATCAGCCTAACCAGATCAGCCTATCAATCAGCCCAGCCAGATCAGCCTAACGATCAGCCCAAGCAGATCAGCCTATCGATCAGCCCAAGCAGATCAGCCTAAAACCCAGCATACAGATCAGCCTAAAACCCAGCATACAGATCAGCCTAAAGATCAGTGTGCAGATCAGCATACAGATCAGCATACAGATCAGCTTAAAAACCAGCATACAGATCAGACTAAACATCAGCATACAGATCAGCCTAAAGATCAGCGTACAGATCAGCTTAAAGATCAGCCTAAAGATCACCTTACAGATCAGCCTAAAGATCGGTTTACAGATCAGCCTAAAGATCAGTTTACAGGTCAGCCTAAAGATCAGTTTACAGATCCGCCTAAAGATCAGCTTACAGATCAGCCTAAAGATCAGCTTACAGGTCACCCTAAAGATCAGCATACAGGTCAACGTACAGATCAGCCTAAAGATCAGCTTACAGATCAGCTTAAAGGTCAGCCTAAAGATCACCTTACAAATCAGCCTAAAGATCAACCTAAAGATCATCTTACAGATCAGCCTAAAGATCAGTTTACAGATCAGCCTAAAGATCAGTTTACAGATCAGCTTAAAGGTCAGCCTAAAGATCAGCTTACAGATCAGCTTACAGGTCAGCCTAAAGATCAGCTTACAGACCAGCCTAAAAACTAGCATACAGATCAGCCTAAATATCAGCATACAGATCAGCTTACAGATCAGCCTAAAGATCAGCGTACAGATCAGCTTAAAGGCGAACCTAAAGATCAGCCTAAAGATCAGTTTACGGATCAGCCTAAAGATCAATACAGTATGTTTACAGTACGTGTGTATGTGTCTGTTTGTGTATGTGTGTATGTGTGTTTGTGCATGTGTTTGTGTACATGTTTGTGTACATGTGTGTGTGTTTATGCATGTGTGTGTGTACATGTGTGTGTTTATGTATGTGTGCATGTGTGTGTGTGTGTTTGTGTACATGTGTATGTGTGTTTGTGTATGTGTATGTTTGTGTATGAGTGTATGTGTGTTTGTGCATGTGTTTGTGTACATGTTTGTGTACATGTGTGTGTGTTTATGCATGTGTGTGTGTTTGTGTACGTCTGTGTTTATGCATGTGTGTATGTGTTTGTGCACATGTGTGTGTATGTGTGTGTTTGTGTACATGTGTTTGTGTACTCGTGAGTATGTGTGTTTGTGTACCTGTGAGTGTGTGATTGTGTATGTGTGTGTGTTTGTGTACTTGTGTATGTGTGTTTGTGTACAGGTGTATGTTTCTGTATGTTTCTGTACGTGTATATGTTTGTTTGTTTACATGTGTGTGTTTGTGTATGTGTGTATGTATGTGTTTGTGTATGTGTATATGTGTGTTTATGTACATGTGTATGTGTGTGTATAAAATTAACTGTTTTTTTTTCTTTATAGTGTTCTTCATTTTACTGGGAAATAAACAGGTAAACACAAACACAAACACACACAAACACACAACCAAACACACAACCACATAATCAAACACACAACCACATAACCAAACACACAACCAAATATACAACCACACAACCAAATATTCAACCACACAACCAAACACACACACACATATACACAAACTGACATCCACAAACACACACATACACACACACACACACACACACACACAGACAGACACACAACCACACATACAAGCATAAACACAAACACACACACACATACACAAACTCACATACAGAAACACACACAGACACATAACACACAAACACACATAGATACACAAACATACACACTCAGACACTGTTTTTGTCTGAAATCTGTCTAAACAGCTGAGTGTGATTTTCATTGTGTTGCAGGGTCAAACCGACCGTACTGATGGTAAGACTGGATCTGTATTATTAATTACTAATATTAGTAATACTGTTATATAATGAAGTTATTAATAAGGCTTATATATTAATGATTTTATAATTCTCTTATTATTAATTGGTAATTCATTACCATTTTCATAATTTCAGAATCACTACAGGACTTCACAGGAAACAGGTCAGTATATCTGTTTAACCACACACACACACACACACACACACACACAAAGTCAAAGGTCTTGGTTCTCTCAGTCCTCATTATTACAGAAATCAAAGGGCTTATTCCCTTAACCAGCATTTCATAGTCTGTACACGCACCCTCGTCCACAGCTGACAGTCTGTCAGAGGCTCCAGGTTTGGGTTCTGAGTGGTGACCAGACTGAGCCTAACTGGTACAGACTGTCCATCTTACCTTGCATTCCCAAAGCTCTGGAGACAATGCAGTCAGGTTCAGCTCTATCACGGTATCTTCTCGCTCTCGTTCATACTGCTGGGCGGTTCTAGGTACAGTGGAGGATCTGGAGGGGAACTGGAGCTCCACCAAGCTGCTGCTTTTGTTAGTTTGCTGCTGGTTGGTTTCTCCATGTGAGCGTCTCTGCAGCGCTGGTCTGCTGAAGGTGCTGAAAGCTTCTGTATTTGAACGAGAGTGCTACAATCACAGATTCCATCAGAGGAACGCACAGCTCTGCAGCTGGACTCCTTCCTGGACCAGTACGCACACAGAGCAGCGTGTTGAGCTAAAGATGTTAATGGCGTTACTGACATGATTAGCAGGTGGAAGTCAGCGTTTTGGGATGCAGTAGCCATGCTGCTGTTCCCAGGAATACTGTCAGTGTTCTTCTTCTACTGTTCCTGAATCTTGTGTTTCTCTGTCTCCCTCACACAGGACCCTGAATCTGTCCTCAGGAGCATGCGGTTCCGGGCTGACTGCTGCGTCTCTGTCGATAAGAAGTCTGGTAGGTTTGCAGGGCCATGCTCTTTAACAGGGCAGGGTTAGGTCTGATCTGTGGGGCTGGGGTCAGAAACAACATCCCACCACAAATGTAACACTGACACACACCTACATAAACTACACCGTGAAGATGAGGACAGCAAACCTGTTAGTGTACTGTTTGTTCAGGTGCTGCAGGTACACTTAACCCAAGATGCATGAACACCGTATTTGCAATAATGTTGGTTGGGACTGTGTTGTAGGTGCTGGATGCAGTGGAAAACATAAGTAGCCATGTTCTGTGTACGATGCACAACAGCGACAGCTTCTCTACATCGAAACTGCAGCGTCTTCAAACCTACCTTGGGAAGATCGTACAGTCCACGCTGGGACTCCTGGCTGAACTGGTGAGTGACCTGCTAACAAACCCAGCAGACGTGCCAGGAAAGTGGGTTCACTGCTGTTTCTTACTGTGATTTCCTCCTTCAGAACAATGGAACAGGTGTTGGTACTGTGGTGTCCTTTGGTTCTCTGGAGGTCCTCAGTAAATGGAACATGAATGACCTGAAGTTTGTGGAGTCGTGGACGTTTCTGAAGCTGCTGCCTCTGCTCCCATATGTGACCGAGCAGTTTCTGACCAGTCTGAGCCAAGTGAACTTCACCTGTGAAGCCTACCACATCATGTAGGGTTCTCTTATACTCTAGCTGACATGCCCTTAATCAATACACCTTTAACTCCCGCAGGTTCAAACGCTCCTCAGTCTGACCTCTGGCAGAGTTAGATTAGATGAATATGATGGAAAGATTCGCCTATATACCTCATACAAGCCCAGTTCCACAGCAGGAACGACAAAACGCTGAAAGAACAGAAATCACTCAAGAAACTCTGACCTGCATTCAGCTGCTTAAACAGTCCAAATCTCAGCTGCTTTATTTCATAGCTTAACACTGTTTCAGTCTCATTCTCACGTTCACCGCTCTGTTACATCACACCCCCTCTGCCAGTCCTCTGTCTGTCGTCTGCATGTCCTCTGCCTGTCCGTTGCTCCTGTCATGCCTGAGCGTGGCTGCGTCACCTGTTTAAAATGCTGTCTGAGTATTTTAAAACTCTTATGACCTACTTCAGTCTTAGAACATGTTGCAGACATCACTGTCAGAATCAGCAGTGTTAATGAGACATCCTGGATTATCACAACCTGGAGCTGTGTTAATGAGACAGTCTGGATTATCAAAGCCTGGAGCGTTCTTAGTGAGACAGCCTGGATTATCACAGCCTAGCGCGGCGTTAATAAAGCAGCCTGGATTATCACAACCTAGAGCGGCGTTAATCAGGCAGCCTGGATTATCACAGCCTGGAGCGGTGTTAGTGA
>JAVGWN010000136.1:0-13616 GCA_034552555.1 Semaprochilodus insignis | reverse complement strand
GTGGAAAGAATGTGCACATTTCAATAAAATCTAATTATTAATTCACTGCAAATATGGTTTAAAGGAAACTAAAGCTTTGAGAAAATGCAGTTTTGCTGCCACCTACAGGTCTGGAGAAAAATACATGTATAGAATCAAACTGCAGTTCTTTATTTAACTTTATCTATTTTGGATTGTTTGTTAATAAATTGTACAAATTAGGGATGCATCGATATTATTTATTTCAGAGCCAGAACAAGCAGATGTTCTTTACTACATGTTAAGATCACACTGATTAACCTACTTGGAATGAATTGGTTGGTGGTGTAAATGAGTGCACTGCACCTTAACAGTTAAATCAGAGTTGATTTTAAAGGAGGTGCATTAGCCACATTAGCTAGCTTTGATGGAGTAGAGCTGCAGGGGAGAAGAGCAGGTTTAAAGCTCTTCTGTACAGCTGTAAGTAAAGTACGTTTAATAGTTTTGATCATTCTTGTTTGTCGCTTTCAGTTTCCAAGGATAACACATCCTAGGAGCTCATGTTTCCAGTTTCCAGCAATTTGTTGGAGCCTTCTGATTGGCTGGTCTCTCTAAAGCCAGACATGCATTATGTGACTTAAGATATCTTGTCCTTTGGTGACTCACACCGTATATTTGAATAGGCCACCGTATATATATATAGATGATTTATATACTCACGCTGTACCACAACCTTCCCTCTGACTGACCTGCCTCTGCAGACAGACAGCTCTTTAATTAATTGTCAATAAAGTTATTGCATGCAAATTAGCACACTGCACACACAGTACTGAGCAACCATGCTGAGAAACTGAGCTGCAGCAACTCGGCTAACCACCATGCAATGAAACTAAACCAGGTGGTAGGACAGTGGTCACATAACCTAGGTGGAAAAAAAGTACACCAAAAAAAAAACTAAGTATACTAAGTATACTTCCTTGCACTTTAAAAATTAATGTACTGAAAGTGTGCTTTTTGCGATACACTAGTAAATATATACTGTATCATTAGTGCTAATAAAAGTATACTAAATAAAACTTACTGTACTTCACTGTACACTAAGATTCACTTAAATATGCTTAAGTACATATTAAGGACATGCTAAAAGTACATTTCTAGTGCATTAAAATGTACTTCATTTTTACCTGGGAGTGCAAATTAGTATATTTATATAAAGGTACACAGAAAAATGTCATTATTACATTTGCAATATATAAACATTGCACTTATTACAATAATATGTTTGAAATGTACTTGCTGATATTAAAATACATTTGTAGTACATTAAAATACACTTCATTTTTACCTGGGACCTGCTCCTGGAGATGTTCCTTTCCATAGACTCCACCCCAACCACAATCTACCACAACTCATTCAGCTAATAAAGGACCTCTGAAGGCAATAATTACATACTTAAACTACTGTCTGCAGGAAGGCAGATCTCCAGGAGCAGAGTTGCTGACCACTGTGGTAGGACAAAACAGTTTCTCTACATATAAACACAGTGAAAATACACTTTATAAATGTGTATAACGTTTATACGTCCCTCGCTGCTATACACAGTTAAACAGAGTAAAGTCACATATTCGCCGCTGTCCAAAGAAAAACCAGTATCTCCAAACTGGTAACTTTATAGGAGAGGGCAAAAACCTCATTGAACTCTAATGTAAGTCAATGGAACCAGACGTCTTTCCAAGAGAATTTGGGCCATTTCTGTTGGTCCATTCATCATGAAATGTTCACACGGTGTGAACGGCAGCACGTAAGATCAAATGATGCATACAAGTAAAAATCAACAAAAATGGAGATACACTGTTTTCATTGGACAACAACGATATACAGACTCTATACAGACTCTGTTGATGTTTGTGCCTCCTTTGGTTAGCCTACTTGTCTCCACCTGTGGGTGTGGAAGTGGTTGTGATTGTTTTTGTGTGTGTTTAAAAACTGGTTAAAATCGCACAGTGTATTCCTGGTCGGAATCTGCCAAGACGGAATGTGACAGGCGGCTTTGTGTTCGACTGTCACAGAGTCAGTAACACCTCCCTGTGTGAGTGGAACCTCCTACACTGACAGCTTGAGTTGTTTGCTGGCTTACGTTACACGATATCTGTGGTTATTGTTTGAGTATGAGTAAATAAGCACAGTATCGGGCTGATACCGATTTCAGTATTGGTACTGATGCATCCCTAATACAGCAGACAGCTGATAAGACTATAGCTGCAACTTTAATAATTATAATGTTATGATTATAAACTATTTTAAATTATTCTAAATAATATAAAAAAACTATCTAACTAATCCTAAACTCATTAATAATAATAAACTCTGTGCAACTAGTTCACTGACAGAATCCTTGTTGACCAAGGACACTACTGATTGGACCTCTGATAGGGAACAGCACCACAGAAAACATCCACATAAATAACTATTCAACAGTAGACGTGAGGTTTGGTAGGTGCAGTCGTACCTTCTGTCCCAGGAACAGGCTCTTGGTGGAGAGAACGGTGAAGCCGTCAGTCGGAGTGTCGGTGGTGCTGTCAGCACTCGCAGATTTACTCCCATCACCCTTCTGCTCACACAACAACACAACAATCACCCTGCTTCTACTGACACAACAACACCCATCAGCCATAACATTAAAAACACCTCCCTGTATCTACACTCACTGTCCACTTTCAGCTCCACTGACCATATAGGACACTCTGTAGTTGTACAGGTCCAGACTGTAGTCCGTCTGTTTCTCTGTATACTGTATTACCCTGTTCTTCAATGCTGGACACCTCAGTGTCACTGCTGGACTGAGAATCGTCCACCAACCAAAACTATCCAGCCAACAAAGTCCTGTGGGCATCATCCTGCGGGCAGCGTCCTACAGGCGGCGTCCTGCGGGCGGCATCCTGCGACCACTGATGAAGGACTAGAGGATGACCAACACTGCACTGTGCAGCAGCAGATGAGATCGTCTCTGACTGTACATCTACAAGGTGGACCAGCAAGGTAGGAGTGTCTAATAGAGTGGACAGTGAGTGGACACAGTGTTTAAACACTCCAGCAGCACTGCTGTGTCTGATCCACTCACACCAGCACCACACACACTAACACACCACCACCACGTCAGTGTCACTGCAGTGCTGAGAATGATCCACCACCCACATAGTACCTGCTCTGTGGTGGTCCTGTGGGGGTCCTGACCATTGAAGAACAGGGTAATACGGTACACAGAGAAACAGATGGACTACAGTCTGGACCTGTACAACTACAGAGTGTCCTATATGGTCAGTGGAGCTGATAGTAAGTGTAGATACAGAGAGGTGAACCCAGTGCAGTGGTTGTGGGTATATATACTGTATATACATACTTGGTTGGACTCTATTATGTTATGATTATAAACGGACCATGTTGTTAATTGTAGTACCAGAACCCTCCGGGGTTTTTACGGGGTTAATGAGCAGTGATAGTACCTTCGCTCTTGAAGACTTTTTGGTGCCCGGTTTCTTGGCTGCTCCTCCTTTTTTGCCAGCTTTCGTTTTCTTGGCAGGTGGTGGGGTGATGACCGCCTCCAGTTTGCCCTTTGACCCTCTTTTCTTTGCCAGCAGTTCGGGGTGAATGTTGGGTAAAACTCCACCTGCTGCGATGGTCACGCCTTTCAGCAGCTGTACACACACACACACAGACACAAACACACACAGATACACACAGACACAGACACACACACACAGATACACACAGACACAGACACACACACAGATTCATCTTCCACATTCAGTATCAGAGCATCCAACAAGACCAGGCATGTCTGGTTCTGCTGGTCTGCCATTGGCTGAATGGCATTTGTGTAATGCGAGCGTCTAAGAAATGGTGTATCGTATATCACAGCTGAAACAAAACCTGGAACGTCCAGATCGAATCTAAAGGAAGGTCAGACCGAATCTAAAGAGAGATCAGACAGAATCTAAAAGAAGGTCAGACCGAATCTAAAGAGAGATCAGACCGAATCTAAAGAGAGATCAGATCGAATCTAAAGAGAGATCAAATCGAACCTAAAGAGAGATCAGATCGAATCTAAAGAGAGATCAGATCGAATCTAAAGAGAGATCAGATCGAATCTAAAGAGAGATCAGATCGAATCTAAAGAGAGATCAGACTGAGTCTAACTGTGAACGTATTGTTCTAAGAATCTGAACTTCATCCACAGAGCCATGTGAAACAGGAAAACCCTGCTCACCACAGTTAAGCTCCTTTAAGAGCAGCACTTCAATAAGAGAGCAGAAATAAAGCGCAGTATTCCAGAGGATTATCCGGGCAGAGTTCTCTCCCTCTCTCTCTCTCTCTCTCTCATCACTACATTCTCTCTCTCTCCTCACTACATCCTCTCTCTCTCTCTCTCCCTCATCTCTCGCTCCTCACTACATCCTCTCTATCTCTCTCTCTCTCTCTCTTGCCGTCATTATATACTGCTTCCCACTCTCTCCTGTTTTCACTACATCCTCCCTTCATCCCCCATCTTTCTCAGTCCTGTCCTCACTACATACACTTTCTTCCTCTCCCCATCTCTCTCGCCCATCTCTCTCTTTCTCTCTCTCCCATCCCTCTCTCAGAGAGAGTCTGTTACCCAACAAGGCTGAAGCTCCTGAGTGTAAAGCCGAGCCTGTGCTCTTTAGGTTTACCTGATTGAGCTCCTCGTCGTTGGCCACAGCCAGCAGGATGTGTCTGGGAGTGACACGGCCTTTCTTATTGTCCCGCGCTGCGTTTCCCGCCAACTCCAGAATTTCAGCTGAAACAGTTACAGCACAGATGACTCAGCATCATGAATCCTGCACCCTAAAATGACATACTGACGAGTTCTACTCGACTAGTTCTAGTTCTGTACTAGACTTCATTCATCAGCGGCGCCAGAGGGACTCAGAGTCCTGACATAGCAACATGAGATTCTGTTGCTCACCGGTCAGATACTCCAGCACTGCCGCCATGTAGACCGGAGCGCCCACGCCGATCCTGTATTTGGGAAGGCCTCTCTTTATGTAGCGCAGCATTCGGCCCACGGGGAAGATCACCCCTGCTTTAGTGGACCTGGAGGTCTTGGTGGTCTTCTTCTTTCCTCCTCTGCTGGACATTCTGCTACAGCCAGTGTGAGGTCCTGCACAGAGACATCCGCCATTAACCACACATATCTGATCTCTTATCAGTCTCCTGCAGACGCTTAACAGCTGAGACCGACACGGGAATCACTACAGCCCGGAATTAGACCATGACTGAGTAACGTAGCGTTCCATAACTCTGGATGTAGTACAGACACTGCACTGTGTTTACTGTGTATTAGTGATGTAGTACAGACACTGCACTGTGTTTACTGTGTATTAGTGATGTAGTACAGACACTGTACTGTGTTTACAGTGTATTAGTGATGTAGTACTGACACTGCACTGTGTTTACTGTGTATTAGTGATGTAGTACTGACACTGTACTGTGTTTACAGTGTATTAGTGATGTAGTACTGACACTGTACTGTGTTTACATTGTTTTAGTGATGTAGTACAGACACTGTACTGTGTTTACAGCGTATTAGTGATGTAGTACTGACACTGTACTGTGTTTACAGCGTATTAGTGATGTAGTACAGACACTGTACTGTGTTTACAGCGTATTAGTGATGTAGTACTGACACTGTACTGTGCTTACTGCGTATTAGTGATGTAGTACAGACACTGCACTGTGTTTACAGCGTATTAGTGATGTAGTACTGACACTGTACTGTGTTTACAGCGTATTACTGATGTAGTACAGACACTGTACTGTGTTTACTGTGTATTAGTGATGTAGTACAGACACTGTACTGTGTTTACAGTGTATTAGTGTTGTAGTACTGACACTGTACCGTGTTTACAGTGTATTAGTGATGTAGTACAAATGCTGTAATGGATTGTAGTGGAGTGTAATGGACTGCAGTGGACTGTAGCATGTTAGCTGTGTAGTATGTATGTACTCTGTAATGTGTTCATTGTGTATTTCGTGTGTACTCTGTAATGGACTGTGCTGTAATAGGTGTGTACTCTGTAATGGACTGTAATAGACTGTGGTGTATTAGTTGTGTATTATGTGTAAAATCTGTAATGGACTGTAGTGCTGTGTCAGTATTTCAGGCCTGAATGGGGAGCTGAGCTGAGTTTACTGTGTATTAGTGTGCTATTACTGACTGTAGTGGACTGTACTGGGGTGTATTTCAGGCCTGACTACTGAGTTGAACTATAACTGTGTGTGTTTCCTGTGTATAAGTGGACTGTAGTGGACTGTAAAAAGGTCTGTAATGGACAGTAGTGGACAGTAGTGGTGTGTGAGTAGTTCAGGCCTGATTGCTGAGCTGAGCTGAGCTGAGCTGTAACCGTGTTTTTGCAGGCCTTGGCTGCTGTGTATATACGTGGCTGCAGGTCAGAGAGAGCACATAAACCCTTAAACCTGTAAATAAGCTCCGTGTGGTTCCTGCTCGGTTCTTTAAGCTGATCTCGGCCCGGTCTGGTTCTCCTGCTGGACCCGAACAGCAGAGGGAGAACAGCGCACAGACCGAATATCACGAACACAAACACAGCAGAAACACACACAGTCTCCACGCTACTCACAGCTCCGCAGGAAAGGGTTCGGCTCCTGTTCGTCCCTCAGTGTTCGACTCGGTTCTACTGGAGGGGAAACAAACCTGACGTGCCTTCTATTCCCACAATCCCCGCCACGGAGTTTGCGCACCCTGAAACTCTTCCGTGGGGAAACAGGGAGCGGAGCACAAACGGGCCGAGGCTGGAGAGCGGAGTGCAGAACGGCGACATCTGCTGGTGGAGCGCAAATCTCCATTCATTTCTATGGTGCGATCTTTTCAAATAAAAGGCTGGTCATTCTGCGACCACGCGAACACAGCAGCTACGTATACCATCAATAAAAGCAGAATATTTTAAACCATATAACCATGAAGATCACAATTAATACAAATGTGCTTTTTCTTTTGGTGAAAAATGTCTACTGTCTATTAATCAAGTAATTAATTAACTGTCACATTAAACTACAAACAGCAGGGGGCGCTCTGACCACATCCCATTCTCCAGTAATACTGCAGTCTACCTGATTGCATTACTTTGTTATTTTAAATGACTATTTATGTTCTAAATGACTATTACTATTGTTACTGTTACAAAAACAACATGGAAATTTGTATAAAATGTGATTAAAAAGGTAAAATTACTTGTTGAACCCATGGCATGCATTCTCTTTGGGTTGCTTTTTATGCATTTTCTTTCAATGTTTTGATGTGATGTTATGCTATATATCTCATATTTGAGCTATACATGTTATGTTGTCATTGATGTATAAAAACAACACAAAGTCATGAGATCGTAAAGCTGTTTATATTCATAGTCAATGGTTTTTAAAAAGGAGGTTTTAAAAAGTCTGACTATTGTTGTCTGGGTGGTCTTATGACAGTAAAAGATGAGACATATTTGAAAAGTCTAAGGTTATTGTGACAAATAAATAAATAAATAAATAAATAAAAATATCCGCTCCTGGCGGACAATATCACCGAATTCTTTACTAAGTACTACCAAGGATAATATCCTAATACCAGTATTAATATTTTTGTGCATATAAAGTCATTTATTTACTCTAAAACAGTAATTGTGCACGAACAAGCTGTCTGAAAGCCTTTAGCATTAGCATTAGCTCCATATGAGGTCATATGAGGTCATACGTCCGTGTTTGTGAGAGGGCGGAAGGAAAAGTAGTTCCTGTCCCACATTTACTCACTACATTTACTCACTACAGTCATTTCGAACTTTAAAGACTTTTCCCAGCTTTAAAGACATTTCCAGTTTCATAATAAGATAGACATAAATTCATAACTGATAATAATGCTGACAGAAAACACTTTATTATTTTAATTTTAAAACCGATTCTCAGTCAAAGAAACGTCAGGATCGGAAGCATATCTATCCGCCAACTCGACTCGACGCACGAACGGAGAGAGCGGTGGTGGGGGAATGAGTCTCTCAGCAAAACTTAAAAAAACATTAATTAAAGGTGGAGAATTATAATATATATTTAAATATATATTTATATGTAAAGGAGAAGAGCATGTACTAGACAACTCTGTCCGACACAAAGACTTATTCGAAACTTATTTTGACCAAGAAAACGCAGAGAAAACCGATTGCTGTTAGCCAAGATGCTAACCTGAGGTAAAACTACAGGACGACAGAAGGTACGTGTTAATAAAGAATGTGTTTAAACCTGTGAAGGAATCTACAGCGGAATAAAGATAAACAGTAAGTTGAGTAGAGTGAGGGTTTTTCCTCAGCTAACAGTCTGTTTTTGTTATTAGCTGTTATTAGCTGTTAGCTACAGTTAGCGGCGGTGACCGTTATAAATGGATACATTTGAACGGTCCGATGGGCGGAGCCTCAGGTCCTTCAGACATCCAAGTCTAAGCCTGTGCTGCAGAGAGTGAGGCTCTCGGTGTTTAACACCTCAGAGTCCATATAAACTACTCGGGTATCATTCTAGCTCTTTCCTTGTGATGAGAAAGAGATGAGGAGAGTCTGCATTTGATAAGGTGAGTTACAGTAATTAAACGAATGAAGAAAAACAAAGTTTGGTGCCAGTGGGCTCTAATGTTAGCTAGCTGAAAATATTTTTTCCAGCTCTGGTATACAATGCTGAAATTTAACTGGGGCGTTTAAACTTCCGTACAACTGTATATAATTACCTGCTCTATAAAGAAAACATTTTTTAAAAAAATTGCACATTTAAAGTACAATAATTGTTATAAACCAAACAGCAATGCACACTGTTTTGAATTCATTGCTTCTGTGATGTAATGAGTACCAAGTCAATGATGTATTTTCACCCGTTCAGCTTAAAGGTTTAGAAAAGGGTTGAAAATAGTCATGTAAAAATTAATTTAGACCATTTTTGGTACATAAAACCCCTTTAAATCTAACAAGTATTATTAATGTTTAAAAAGGACAGTGTAGTGCATGGACGTTTTAAAACTACACTATGTAAGTTTTGAGGATTTAAGGATATAAGGTTCGGTCACCTTTATGGTGGAAATGTGGAATTGCATCCAACTTGTGGAAGAACATTGGCAGCGCAAGTTGCATTTCAGTCCGATGAGTTTCAGTCTGATGAGTTGATAGAGAATTCAGAGAGAGAATGCTGTGATGTTAAAGCCAGCAGTGCAGTGTACAGTAACAGAACCGCCTTTTTTTAAAACTGAAATACTGAAATTTGTTCTTCTTTCAGGGGTTTATCAGGAAACCTGTTGCTCATGAAGGGTACAGAGTTGCTAATGGCAGTTCTACTGCACAGGTAAGTTAATATGAGTAAAGTGGTAACCTCTTTGAACTAATAGCCAGTTCTGAGTAATCAGGCTGATACAGCTTAATCATGTAGCCAGTTAAAAGCACTGACTTGGGGTGAACCACCTTTTTAGCTTGTATGTAGTAATGTTAGATAACTGCAACATTTGGATTCTAGCTTGTTTGCAATAACATACAGATACGTCTCCCAAGCGAACAAGCGAGTACTTTCGTAATTCACTGGATAAGGGCATTTGTCAGATGGTGTAATTATAAATCTGGTTCCCAACAGGCCATTTCAGATAAACTGGTACTGGTGTTTTTGGTTGTGTACAGAGTTTTAGGCTTGAATCTTGAATGTTTACAGGGTAGAGGGGGGCGGATGAGTTGTGCACTGAAAAACTCACTACAGGCAAACACATGCGACATGCACCTATAC
Organism: Semaprochilodus insignis; assembly: GCA_034552555.1. Lineage (NCBI taxonomy): Eukaryota > Metazoa > Chordata > Actinopteri > Characiformes > Prochilodontidae > Semaprochilodus > Semaprochilodus insignis. The sequence goes on along the minus strand of JAVGWN010000136.1, from coordinate 3,839 downwards.
AGTAGTGGGCTAGTGATTGTAGCTATACGGTAGGAGTGATTAAGGTTTGAAGTGAGTCATTTAGAACGGTTTGCGTAAAAACGCTCTGTTCTAGAGAATCTTATTGTCAGAGTTGTTCACAGTGGTGGTGATAGAAACCATAGACATCAACCTCTAAAAGCTTCGTCATGCAAAGGTATTATGTACTATTTGTATAAATATGTTACTTGATGTCTAAAACATTGTTTTAAAATGTATTTTAATCTATTCATGATGTAGGGAGTGATGCAGTGTGCCCCTTAGAGGTTTCCGTTGGTTTCCCCAACACTAAGCACTAAAAATGAGTACTAAGCACACGGTACAAACAGAGTTCATATAGGGGCAACTTTTTAAATTTAGTATTAAGAAAGCCTGAACTTACTAAACCCATCTTTTACAACATGTTGAATCTTACCACCCTGGAGAGGTAAAATCCAACACTCCAGGGTTTAAAATTTAGGACTTCATTACTTGTATCAGGTGTGTTAGACCGGGGTTTAGTTGAACTCTGCAGGGTGGTATATCTTCATTGCCAGGCATTCCTGCTGCAGAGGATGCTTTCTCATTTAGAAAATCAACAACATAAAATTAAACTGGGGCACTTTCATACTACGGTACATTATTTCATGCTTTCCAGAGAACAGATTTTTAAAATTTGTGCACATTTTAATGTACAATAATCAAACAGCACAACACACTATTTTGAATTCAGTGCTTCTGTGATATCATGAGAACCAAATCACTGACTTATTTTCACCTGTTCAGCCTAAAGGTTCAGAAGAGGTTTGAAAATGGTCATGTAAAAAATTAATTTAGACCATTTTTGGTACATAAAAGCCATTTAAATTTCAGAAGTCTAAATGTTAAAAATAATAATACAAGGAAAGTGTAGCGAGTGGACATTTTAAAGCTACACTATTTATGTTTTGGGGATTTAAGGATGTAAGGTTGATGACCTTCATAGTGGAAAGAACATTTGGTAGCACAGGTTGCCCCGAAAGAATGAATCTATTGAAAAAGAATTCAAAGAGAACGTGGTCAAAAAATTGTTAAAGACGCGTCTTCTGAGGATGAAAGTGAATTATCTACGATTGTCGTCATGTCTTTGTCAGTATAAAGTTGATTTTGAGATAATTTGAGACCTAAACGTTGAGTGGGACCTTTTTGGGTCTGTGTGTGTGATGTGGTGGTGAGAAAACTCCCGACCCATCGGCTCTGACTTTCAAATAATGATTTCTGACTTTACAGAGTGACGCATTGCATTGTTGAATCTTACTTCTGGTTTGCATTCACACTCAATTTTTATGTAAAACCGAAAAGATGTAAACAGAAGTCATATGTATAAAAAGTAGAACTGCTCTTCTATTACAGTTTCTAAGTTATAAAATTGATTAACTGCAGACTGTCTCTTTCTGCAAGCTCTGTTACTGATAAAAATGCAGTGTGAATATTTAGATTTTGGGAAAACTACACAATATGAGCACCAAAACACAATTTAAAGATGTGTCTGAACAATATATTCACAATTTGTTGTGTGAAAGAAGCATTAAAATAGCCGATGTAAAGTAAGCAGACTAAAAAAATGAAGCAGTGGTGAATAAACCACTGAAAAAAAAGGGGGCCAACAGGAGTTGTGGCCAAATCTAAAGCCCAGAACTGAAAATAACAAACCACAGGACTGCACAAATAAACACCTTTGTTAGCTTCATTCTTCTGTTGCAGCTTAACTGCAGGTTTACTTTGTGGCTGGATGTTTACAAATCAGATACAAAACCTCTGTGATCTAAATAATGGAAAGTCTTTTTACATGAACATTTCAGCAAAATATCAAAAATGATCAGAATAAAAACTATTTAAAAAACTATTTAAATAAACTCAAAAAAGATCATAGGAACATTTAATCTACCACTGCCAGTACATTTTTAGTGACACCTGACTGGATGTATGTTTTCATAAACATTATGTTTTTCATACATTCAAAGCCTTTCAATGTACAGGCTTCTACTTAAATGCTTAAAAAGTTGTTAAAATAAGAAGATACAGTCCATGTTGTTGTTGATGTTTTGAAGTGTAAACAAGTGAACACATCCTCCACAGAGAACAAAATACTGCACATTTTAATACACAATTTCTGATTATGTAAAATTTTACGCTTTAGTTTTCAGTAAATAAATAGAAATAGCACACTAAAATTGACATGTTTAAGTTTGTTTTAACGTAGACATTTGTTCAGACTTATGTATCCAGCTGTATAAACAGTTGAAGACATGTCTATGTAGTAAATTTGCTTTAGAAGGTGAACACTTTAAATCTAGCTTAGAAAGTAGTTTCAGCAGCCAGTATGATCCCAGCAAAAGGAAAAAAAAACTTTAGCTTTTTTTTAGAACTTAAGGATCTAAAGTAGAGAACACTTTTTTATGGCCACAGCAGGATTGTATATCTATGTAGGTACGTCTGAATTTCTGATTTAAAGTCAATTAAAATTGCTAGCGTCTAGTTGAATAATAGTTACCAAACCAAAGTTTCAGTGCAATAACAGCCACCCAGAATTTACTCTAATCACTGCTGTAACCGTTGTGGCAAATGTATAACCAGAATCAGTGAGTATACTTTAGACTTTACTCTTACAAAGACCACCTAGATGAGACAGGAAACTGCACACATCCTTGAGCCTCGGCTCAAACCGCTGCAGCTAAATAAACGAAACCAGCAGGCTTGAATGTACATTTAAAAAACTTTCATATTTCAGTGGCAGGCATGATGACTGTAAAGCCGACATTCGGAGCTGAATATAACAATAAAAAGGAATGGACCCACAAAGACAGTTTGTATTTAATAAAAGATTCATAATCAGAATCTTCTAAGTAGTTAGTGAAGTTTAGATGCAAATCAACACAAATAAGATGAGTCATACTGAAAACATACATACAAACATATAGATAATTTCAGTTCTCAATTCAAATCTGTAATTTACTAAAACAATTACAGCTTATACCACATTTATTATATTCTGATTTAATTTTTTTCATGTTTGTGTCATATTATGAGCTGCAACAATAAAGAAAAAATAATCAGTGAATTGTTTATAAATGTGCATATCAAGCAGTTTACACTTTATATTAGTTGTCTGATTGTATTTTGTCATTTTAATAGACCAACATTTCCCAGATTCTTAATTTCCCACCTTCTTTATTCAGTATAGGTCAGAGTGAGCTTGTAAAAAAGCATGCTAGTGCTTAGCAAATAATTTAGATTGTCTACATGTTAAAATAATAAATGTCCTATTGAATGAATTAGAATTATTTTACATTGTAAACATACAGCTGAAAGTGTGCAACACTGAACAAACACTGAATAAATTTAATTAGAAATTTCACGCTTTCAAGTTAACAGATGAGTATACGACTTCTGTGTCGGGTGGATCATCGTTCTGAATAAGAGGAGACAGAAAAAATTGTCTTTCATACAGAGAAACAGAGATGAAACTGAAGGAAATGGGACTCAGCTGAACTTTGAGTTTACTTACAGACTCGCATTGAGAGGAAACATCACCTGCAAAGAGTTTCATTATATTAATCTGTTATATTGCAGAACAGACTGAGCAGTCGCATGTAGTAAAAGAAGAAAAGATAAGTGTGACAAAGCTACGCTTAATATACACACAGGTACAAAACCTGGGAATCAGTTTTCCATTATATAAACCATAATGCTGTTGCAGATAAATGTTTAAAATCATGCAAATAATTTCACGTAATTTGTAGGAAGCTAATGGGAAATACATTTTAGATTTGTCCAGAATGAAGAACTGAGATTACTGTATA
>JAVGWN010000135.1:0-20793 GCA_034552555.1 Semaprochilodus insignis | reverse complement strand
TTGTCTGTGTCGCTGGAGCCGTTCCACCTTCTAACATCATCTCTTTCTGTTTTATTGCTTGTGTCAACCCTCACAAAATTGTGCAGTCATGGCCCGTCCGCTGAGGGGCAGCTCGTCACGCAGTGTTTTGATCTGAGACGGGTAGACTGATGCTTTGTATTCACTGCCGGCTGTATAGCGCTTTCCTATTAGAGCTCTGATAATTACTGCAGCCTAGCCAAACTGCCAAGTAATGAAAGCCTTATGGGCTCCGCTGTTCCTGCATCATTGCATTAACCTTTTACAGCTGGAGTCATTTTCCACCGCTAATAATGTACCAGATACGGCTCCCGTCTTTAGGTGAAGAGCTTAAATGAAAATGTGTTTATATCTTTACCATGTCAGAACAATTAGATTGCATTCATTGAAGCCTTTCTTTCTCAGTAGCTGAGAATACCGTGTAGATTATCAAGGATTTAAGCAAGATGGGAGTGCATAGGTGTCGGCTCTCATTGTTTGCCCACATAAAGCACACTGTATGTCATATATACACCTGAAAATGCAGTTTTTCTGCTGAAATTAAGGGTATTAATGTTGAGTGTATCCCCCACTTTTGCTGCAGTATCAGCTTCTCCTCTTATGGGAAGGCTTTACACTACATGTTGGAACATTTGTTATAAGATTTTGTTTGCATTCAGCATTAGTAAGGTCAGGCACTGATGTTGACATAGATCTGAATCGCAAACACCACTCCAGCTCATCCCAGGGGTGATGACTTGCCATGAAGTCATATACAGGGGTTGGACAATGAAACTGAAACACCTGTCATTTTAGTGTGGGAGGTTTCATGGCTAAATTGGACCAGCCTGGTGGCCAATCTTCATTAATTGCACATTGCACCAGTAAGAGCAGAGTGTGAAGGTTCAATTAGCAGGTAAGAGCACAGTTTTGCTCAAAATATTGCAATGCACACAACATTATGGGTGACATACCAGATTTCAAAAGAGGACAAATTGTTGGTGCACGTCTTGCTGGCGCATCTGTGACCAAGACAGCAAGTCTTTGTGATGTATCAAGAGCCACGGTATCCAGGGTAATGTCAGCATACCACCAAGAAGGACTTTTTCCTCCACCAGCATCACGTAGTGACCTGGTCACTATCCTGCAAGAAGAATGGCTTAAAATCCCTCTGACCACTGTGCAGGACTTGTATATGTCATTCCCAAGACGAACTGACGCTGTATTGGCCGCAAAAGGAGGCCCTACACCATACTAATAAATGATTGTGGTCTAAAACCAGGTGTTTCAGTTTCATTGTCCAACCCCTGTATTTCTTAACAGTACCTGCTGCTAGAACTATCATCCAAATACCTTATTTGATTTGTGTTGGTTGTGCTGGTTGCTACCTCAGTGATGGCTATGTTCATATATGGTAAACTATCTGCTAATATTTTATAGTATGTTACATCCTTCTTTCTGCAACTCTGTACTGTATTTGGTCAGTAATCTGTCTCATTTTGTATTTATTGCACTGTATTTTCTGCACTGTATGTTATTGTGTTTGTGCTGCATCGTGGTCTCGGAGGAATGTTGCTTCGTTTCATTGTGTACTTGTATATAGCTGAAATGACAATAAAGCCTTTTGAACTCTTGAACATCAGGCTATTTACATAATACACATGGTGACTCTACCCATCAGTCTTCCTTGGTCCATATTATTTTTATTTTTTTTAGAATACAGAGTTCAGCTAATGTGTACGCATACTAGTATGTGCATAGCAGGTATTTCACAGTGTATTTTTTTTTTTTTTTTCGAACATGGCTCAACCAGTCAAATTTTATAATTGATTTTGGCAGTTTATACTGAGTAACTAATCAAGTCAAGTCAACATTTTCTGAATTCTGATATTCGGAATTTCCAGACAAGGTCTACATAGTAGCAGTTTCTTAAACTAAAAGGTGTACTTCACAGGCATGTTTACTTGCTTTCTGCATACATAACTTTGCTATTTAAATGTTTTGTTAAACAAAGCTGTTTTTTAGTCATTTACATATGCATAGTAACAATAAACCAGTGTGACAGGGGGAACTAAATTAAGCTGTTTTTAATGTCACCCAGTGCCCTTTGTAAAATGGGTCACCCAGTGTGGTCAGAAAGACAGATACCACAGCACACGTAATCGCACCCTCGCTCTGTTGTGGATTCTCAGGCCTAGTGCAGTGCAGTGTGCATTATAAAGGCACTATCAAAGAGTTGCAGGGTAGGCTGATGAATTCAGCTCTCTTTTTTGGTCTCCATAATGGAAGAACGGGAAGAGATAAAGTCTCGGAGCCTTCGCTAAATCCTATTACTCTGGTCATATGAGACCAACTTCCCAGCCTTCTAGAAGGTTATGATTGGACTTTTCAGCGCGGGTCATTGAGCTTCGGCTAAATGGGTTTGAAGATAAATCTTATGGGTCAAACAGAAATTTGAGCACTTTTACCTCTTTTGCTGTGCACAGTGCAGACCGTGTAAAATGCAGGACACCCATTGTACTCTCTTCATAAAAGCACCAAATGGAACAAAAAGGCATTCTTTGGAGTGATACCATCGAAGAACCATTTTTGGCTGCCTAAAGAACTTTTTAGTGGATGGTTCTTTAAAGAACGAGTAAATGAGATGTGTAAAGAGAGTGCAAAGAACATTTTTTATGTTCTCAATGTAATATAATGTAGCCCTCTAATGTAAATGTACTGTAAAGCTTCTATGCCAATAAAGTTAATTTCATTTATCAACCATGTCCACATCAAGAACTATTTAGGAGTGTGGTTGTGTTGTGATTCTACACAAGGATCCTAAATTGTTCTGGGCTTGTAGCTACCTTCTAGCATTAGTACAGAACCACTGATCACCATTCCTGATCTTGGGAGATCTACCTTCCTTCAGAGACTCATTTTAACCACAATCAGCCACATCTTCTCCAGCTCCTTACCATCTTCAGAAGTCCTTGACTGGCTGGATCAAAATCATTAGTGTTAAAGGTGACATATTATACTCCTTTTCCACAAGTTAACACCGTTTCCTGGGCTCTTAATGAAATGTCTGTGACATGCTTTGATCAAAATACCACAAGGATCTAGCGCCACATCTCCTTCCTAGCTCTGTTCGGCCAGTTTGAGTGCCTGTTCCTTTAAATGATAATGAGCCACTGCTCACCACGCTCCCTTCTGCCACAGGTTGGAAAAGCTTCTCGTTCCACCTTAAATGGTGCAGCTGTTAACAGCACTTGGCTGAGGTATCAGAATGTAACTGCCATACTATTTAAGGTGGAACAGGGAAATTTGAACAAGAAGCTGGTGAATAAGAAGCTTAAATGTCAGACACAGCATACAAGTGGTCAGCATACATGTTCTGGTTTTTGTTTACTGTAGCCGGATGTTGCTCCCAAAATAAACTTTATCCACTCAGTGGCAGATAACAGCAGTGCTGTTCCAGGGATTTGCTCTTAGCTTCCCAATAATATTAGCAGCTTTGATGCCTGTGAGAGAAAAATGGTCCTCCTTAGCAAAGGTAGTTCTGAAGCCTTGGGTGGAGTTAGATGGAGGGCAGTGTTACTCTAATGAGCCCCCACTTGACACAAGAAGTCAAATCTGAAGGCCTTTAGGCAGCCCACAAAAAACTGACTGGGTTCACAGTTTGTGGGTTGGTAGGCACTCCAGATACCCAAATGTATGTGCACAAGGACTGAAAAAGTAAGTATGCCCCCATCAAGACTGCATAGTTAGTACCTGTTAGGTGCAGGTTGGAAGTAAACTCTGCAGGAAAGTAGAGCTCCAGGAGGAGGGTTGGTGACCACTGGTATAGAACCTTAACATTTTGTGGAGGTTCTTTAAATCTCATTTACAGTTCGTTAAAGAACGATCCGTTGAAAGGTGGTTATTCTATAGGATCGATCCAATAAAACATTTTTTGTCCTTATAAATAAGTGTATGGGCTGTTACAAATACGTAATTTACTTATTTTGTTCAGTGAGAAAACATGCTCGTAACGTAATCACTTAATGTAAACATTCAACACCCTCATCGTAGCAACAGAATTGTTATTTTCATGCAGAGATTGCACAGAGAATGTCTAACAATCAAATCTACATATAATAATATGGTACACTGCTGTACTGCAATAGATCATGCTGTGTCTGCTTGAGATTTGAGAATTCTACATGATGCACTATAGTATCCCCGATCGCCATGGAAAAACCCTCGTTTGAAAACAGTTCACACCTCTCCACGAAGACCACCGTGTCAAGATCTAATATACTGCAGCTTCCTGCCATCAAAAAATCATGTCCCAACTCTCCCAGTTAATATACTGTTAAATACAATCAAAACTCTTTTTTGTGAACATGTTTTTCAACAGTAAAAACAGGATAACCAACAATCTTGATGTTGACTTGAGTGCTCACCTATGAAGAAAAAAGTCAAGTGTGACTTCTAAATGTAAATCAAAGATATTTCTATCATAACATGTTCTCTCAGCGCTAGTGAAGGGGAAAAAAAGCATAGTTCAACCAGGGGATCTCATAGCTTTTTATTGTGAAAAAGAGTTATGAAAGTGGGGCTTTATGACATTTCATTATCCTTTGGGGGAAATTTACTATTAGGCATCATCATGGTACAGCCATTAGAAATCATGGAGCCATTAAACACAGCTGGAGGTCAGACCACTTTTAGCTCCTCTGCTGTAGTGAAGGGGTTACACTGTTATGTACACTTGCGTTTTCCTACTTTCCTACTTCTACTGAGTTGATGAGCTGAAAGCAAAGTGTCATTCACTGTTTTGGCATACATGTCATTCAGTTAGAAGACATTTTCTTAATGCATTCAACACCTCTGTCTTAACAGCAGGACTATAATTTTCGCGCAACTTCATACAGTAACAATGGCTACACAGAGAATGTATAATGGGTACATGTAATGACATGGTACACTGCAGAGTTGAATTGGTGAATGTATTTCAATCGCTGTTGTCTGGATCATCTGTTAGAGTTCCATTTGGAACTGTCCAATATCCTATACTGAAGTGCTATAAACACAGGACTTTATGACGCGTCATTATCAGTTGTGACATTCACAACTCTGCCCTCATGGTGCATGGCCATTAGAAATCATGGATCTGTGAAACGGCAGGATGTCTTAATCCGTCAGAGTTAAAGCTCCCAAAATGGAGACAGTTTTACACTGCTACATCCTCATCAACACAAACAATGCAGTCAGTTATTGCTTAGTTGACTTTGCCATTGTGTATTAATCAGTTCCTGGAAAGCAAGTAGTTTTAAGTTCCTTAAAAAGAAAAAAATATTTTTCACTTCGTATTTAGGCAGGCAGAAAAACAGCTCATGATTTTCACTAATGAGCTTTTAAAACAGACTTTTGGAAAGCTAGATTATGATTTACGAGTATTGACATTTCAAATGACTAATGAAACCAGAGTTACTCTTCCTATTTTATCATAGCTGCTTTTCTTCTATTTTTCTCAAGGCAAGTTCAAGGGGTGAACTGGGCTAATTGCCACCGGAGGCCTGGTTTGGGAGATCCAGGCAAGAGCTGTTCATCATTGTTTCTAATGATGAAGAGCTTTATGCTTAAGCTCCCTACTGGATAGACTCAGTGACAGGAGAACATCATTCACTACTGCTTAAGTGAGACTTAAACTCTTTAGTTTTGGTTCATAACAAAAAAATAAAGATGGAAGATACAAAAACATTTTCAAACATTTTCAAACAGTTTAGAATCTGAATCATTTTCTGATACTGTACATTGTGATTTTTTTAATTAAATATTTATATTTTAGGGTCAAACCAAAAAAATTGGCATAACTTAACATCCTCCGGTTCCGGATGGAGATCCATCATTCTAGAGAATGCAGTTACATTGATTCATTGCACCATGCTTGGGAGCTTTATACCCCTATAGCCCACAGCTATCATCGAGTACCATGACCTTAGGCTCATGTGCAGCATCCTATTCTATTGGCAAAGCTTTACTATAGAGATTATCCAAACACTGCACAATTGACTTAAGCCATTATAAGGGGTGTCTGGATACTTTTGGAAACATAGTGCATCATAGATTCATTAGCACTTGCTGGACCTGGCAAACTCTAAAATCTATATCTTATAGATTATATTATAATCCTGTAATATGATGATCACTAACTGAATGCTGCTGGGTCCAGCCTTTACAGATTTGATCATTTTCTACAGTATTTTACAGCCTCAAATCAGAAAAAGCTGGGGCAGAAAAGAAAATGCAAAAACAGTAAAAAGAAGCATTAACACTTTGTAACTTTGCACTTCCTTTTTCCTTTAATACTTAAAAAAATGCGTTGACTCTGAGGATACCAAGCTACGAAGTGTCTCAGATGTTATTTAGTCCTGCAAACACGTCTTAAGGTGTACAACTGTACAGGGTTTGTCGTTGTCGCATTTTTCACTTCAAAATTCTCCACACATTCAGACAGATCAGGACTGTAGACAGGCCAGTCCTGTACCAGTATCCGCTTATTCCGCAGCCATGCCTTTGTAATGTGCGCAGCAAAGAAAAGATGTCTTCTTCAAGACAGCATTAGTTGTACTTTCTGCATTAATGCTGCCTCACAGAAGTGTAAATTACCTTTGGCAAGGGCCCTGATGCACTGACCCCATACCATGAAAGACCCCATCTTTTGGACTTGTTACTGTGAACAGCCTGGAGTCTTTTTCGTCTTTGGTCGAGAGCACAAGGCATCCAATTCTTTAGACTGAACACAATACACGTTTCCACTGTGTGATCATACCTCCCAGATGCCACAGAGCCCAGTGAAGTGGACGCTGTTTCTGCACATGGTTAAGGCATGTGTTTTGCACATTAAAGTTTTAATTGGCATGTGTGAATGTAATTTCGTATTGTACTGCTTGACCAAATTTTGCCAAAATAATCCCAATTATTCTTGAGTGACAGTTCTTCATGCAGTGCCATCTGAGGGATTGGAGATCAAACGTTTTCAGCTTAGGCTTGCACCCTTGCCCTGTTAAGCACGGATATTCTTTGAATTGTTTAACAATATTATGCACTGTTGAGAGAAATATGCCAATTCATTTCAATCTTTCTTTGAGGAATATTGTTTTTAAACATTTCAATAATTTTCTCACACTTGTGTTGACAAACTAGAGATACTCTGCCCATTGTTTGAAGGCTACCCACATAGGTACTTCATGAGACATATAGTAACAGTGTTATACGCCAATAACTGCAAGATGACATGAGATGCTTTATGAAGAAAAAGTAACTATAGTCTAGCAGACAAAGTGACTTACCTAATTAGAGTTCTCATGTTCTTACACAGGCCTGCGTCTTAGAAGGGCCATTACTTCAAACTGATGCTTCCTGACAACTGCAGAAAATCAGATTTTGCCAGTAATCTGATCAACACATATACATGCACTTGAGTAATCAGATAATGGCAAAATTATGGATCCATACAAGCCAGGCAGTCCTGGATTTCTGCTAGGCAATCACCCAATGAACTCAAAACTTTAAATGTAAAGTAAAACTCAAACTTCATGCAGTGGCTTTTTCAGAACATTGAATCGTTTTACCTGAAAACATGAATCTACATCATCTAGAATATGAAAAAATCCTTTCAGCGTCGCTCCAAAAGTGTTTTGTTGCCATTGTGCAGTTGCTGTGTTAAACGCTACTTGCTTATTTCAGGTACCATGGCCTGTTTTCACAGATTAAGAAACCCAAAAGAGATTGGTGTATACATGCACTGAGAAATGTGATTACTGAGCTAAAATCCAGCTCTTTTTTTTAAATCAAATTTCATAATTAGATTTCAGGGCCTCAATAAATAGGAGTATGTGCTTTACACTACCCCGTAAATAATCAGATATCCACAGAAATCCAATTATGATCAGATTATTAAGTGCATGTAAATGCACTCAGTTTTATGAATGGAATAAATGTCTGCCACTTTAGTTAAGGGCCCTTATGGCAAAACAGTGCCATTTACTTAACATTTATTTATGTCATCTAGCAATTATTAGCAGCATTTGAATATGAATATTTTTATTTTTAGCCATTAGCATGTTCATGCTACCATTCTGCTCTGTCCTTGCCTGTCCAGTTTCACAGCCTGTGCAGTGGATAGCCAGTTGCTGACACTTTCTGAGTGAGTCATGCTTCATTCAAACAGTCAATATCCCAGGCAGTCCAGCATTCAGTGCCATCAGTAAAAGCCTGTCCACATGTCTTATCTTTGCACGCTCTGCTGCTATGGGCATATCAAGGGCCTGCTGACAGTAATCACAAACCAGAAGAAAGAAAGCAACAGGGATGGGGAAGAGAGCGAGAGAGTATGAAAAGAACAAATGGTAAAATAGCCAATGCCTGGCAGGCAAAGAAATACAAGGTGTTCATACAAGACTACTACACTGATTAAATGTTTCCAGCGACCAAAGCTTAACAGAATGGATTATTATGCATGAGCGTTTGGATACAATTGTGGCACTGCATAATGATTCATTCCCTCTTAGAATGATCATAATGCACCGCTCCATATGGCACTGGGAGAAGAGAGAGAGAGAGTGAGAGCGAAAAATCGCCATCTAATTTCCTGTGTAAACACACCCAGCTGTCTGGTACAGCATATCAGAGATGCCTATCATCTGACTCCACAGAAAGGACCACAAGAAGAACTAAAGATTCATAATAGAACCAATGCATATGTTTAAGGCATAACCAATGCATATGTTGAGGAAAATGATCTGGGAGTTATACAATGATATACCCCCCTGCACCTTGACCTGCCTAAGCCCTCTACTGTCAATTCAATTTGCCTTCCTAATGTGGTTTGTTTGCTTTTGCAACACATTGTCTACTTTATGCATACTACTTTACTGCCTGATTCCAACCTTCGCTGATCAGTCAGTGCTTGCACCCTGGAAATGGATGCATACATTAGGCTGCCAGTTTGAATATGAAATCCAAGGTATTACATTTATTTGTTAGTGGCTCAGCCTGCTCAGAGCCTCACTGAGGCATAGGATTTCAGAGCAGCTGAGAAAGTCTGCTTCATGTTGACACAGGCTGTGCTGAGTTGTACTGCCATCTAGAGCTAGACTCTGCTGAAATACTGACAAATTTGCAGTTCACAGTTCTGTAAAAATGAGAACAAAAATTGTAATCCAGAGGAAAAACAGCAGCTTGCATGTGACCAAAAAGGCCTTTCGATGATTATTGATAGAGCTGTAAAATAGTCAGCAAAACTGACAGAAGCATATACAGCTCTTTAGGGGTTTTGGTGCCCCTGGCCAAACTACAAATTGCACTTCTAATTGCATAGATGTAAACAACTCCTGCAGCAAAGTATGTTAAAATAACTTTATGCAAATGTTAATGCACAGTTACTATATGTTTAAAGAACTAAAGAAAGAAAGAAATAAAACTTTGTGGCAGAAGAAGTTTCAGAGGTTAATTAGATTTTAAATGACTCGACTGGTTAGACAAGTCAAGCACTGTCATTAGGAACTTTCAAGTGATTCCAAAGTGTAACAAATTCTCTGACTCTTCAAACCTTGTGCTAACACTAAACAAGTGTGGGTTTCTCTAAACAGACGTGGGCTCTTCAAATGATCACAAATGCAGGTCAGAAAGGCAAAGCAAAACCCCCATATGACAACAAAGGATCTGCAGGAAGGTTTAGCTGACACAGGAGCACACATATATTATCTGCATGGTAAAGTTATCAGAAGGATAACCTGTTTACCTTTAAAGCATTTTGGAAATGGAGCTCTTTGGCCATAATTATAAAAAAGGTTTGGTGGGAAAAAGGACAAGTATTGGATGAAAAGAACACCTTTCCAACTGCCAACATGGGGGCAGTCTCTTATGCTTTGGGGCTGTGTGGCAGCCAATGGCATAGAAAACACTGTACATGTAGGTGGAAGAATGGATTACACAAAAAACTGTATTTTGGGAAAAAATATGACACAGTCAGTCAAGAAACTGGGGCTGAAAAGAGGCTGACTCCTATAACAGGCCAATGATCCAAACAACATGAGCTGCTTCAGGTAAATACAAACACAAGCTAAAACCTTTGGAATGGGCCTCTCCGTCCCCAGATGCAAATATCAATGAAAATATGTTAGTGGAACTTAAATGTGCTGTGCGTGCGTGATGGTCCGAGAATGTTGGAAAATTCCTAAAACAAGAAAAGAAAGGGGTGATTTGGCATGGGCTACTGCTTCCCTGCCTGATGATATCTGCAGTAGGTAACTCCTCTAAAGTCTCTCTCACAGAACTTTGTTATGAAACCGTTGCCTGATGTCTCAGACATTGTTTTATGACACCGACGCTATTGTAAGGACACAGATATGTTTCTCTAATAATTCAGCATATTTGCACCAGGGCACTCAGGATGACGCTTATATCTGCATAATTGAATTATGCAGAAATTTCATTAACTCACTAGGCCTAAACTGACACATAAAAAGGGGGTTATATTACTAGGGTGCCCAAACTTCGCACATCTCACAATTACTATTTCATTTTTGTCTCCTATTTATCATGTTAATCAAATAAAATGATATTTTAAAATACTGAAGAGGTTTTGTTATGAATTTTCCCTTCAATCAAAAACCCTTCCCCAAAAATCAACACAAAATATAATTTGGCCAGGAAAGAACAAATGTTTGCATATATGTGTATATGTGTACATACATAAATTGCTGCTACTATGTAACTAATATTACCTCTGTCTGCATTAAATAATCCTAAATTATGAGAATATTTGTACATTGTAATCTGAAAACTAGTCTACACATTTGCAGAGTTGGACAGTTTAATTTCATTGCTTTTTTTCCCCCATGTTATGAAAACACATCTGGTTTATTCCACTTGCTCAGTGTTGCTCTGTGTTAAGTGCTGCATGTGAATATGCCTTCCTTCCATCCATCCATTACTAGGTGAGTGGGTGGTCTCCCTGGTATTCTTCCATCCTAAACCAAGCTTGACGGGGACATCAAATACAATGTCAAGATAAATCCCCAAGTGAAATGGCTTGTTATAAAAATGTTATATGCAAGTTTGAACGACTGTTTGAGAATTTCTGCATAATTCAATTATGGAGATAAAAGAATCACTCTCAGTGTTCTGATAGAGAAACGTTTCGGTTTCCTTACAGTGGTGGTGGTGTCATAAAACAATGTCTCAGATATCAGGCAGTGGTTTCATAATGATTTGATGTAACAACTTTCTGTGAGGCGGCTTTTGGATGAGTTATATACTGCTGATGTCCACCACTGCGAAGACCCTGCAAGTTGTTCTAGAATGCTGCATTTTACATCAATTGTAACATCAGGCAGTGAAGCAGTAGTCCATGACAAATCACGCCTATGGAGAACAATTCAAATGCAATCCTCACAGTAGAAACTGCAGTCCACACATGCTGAATACACGGCAATATGGTATTATATATAAAATTTGCTGCTTTCCACAGTGCAGTACTTTAAAAGCATATGCCTTGTTGAAATACAATCATAGTGAAGAAGTGAAAAGGTGAGATTTAAACGTGACATGGAGAAAACTCTGTCCCTTTCCTTGCTAAGAGTGTCTCCACTGGTGGAAAGCAATGCCACTGTTAACCATTTTATACATTCTATTTTGAATAACTTAAAGTAAACATATATATTCATTATAGTTCAGGTTTTTCCACTGTAAGGAGTGCATTTCAATTTGGCATGTATTCCTACATAAAAATATACTTTACATTAATTACAGTTTATCTGTATAAATCCTTACAATATACCATGTAAATGTACATATATAAACAGATTTACTGAAATATATACAGGTTTACTCCAGAACACAATAATAAAAAAAAGGGAACCAGGACTCATCCTCTGTTGGGCTGCTCTGAATAGTGTCATTATAATACAAAGAGCACAAATCTAAATGTTTACAAGTGAGATTAAACTGAGGCCGTCTGTTCATACAGAGGAAAGCTCCCTAGCCACTGACCGAACATTAAAAAGGAATTCCACTGATTTTTAAATTTTTTTTTTTGCTTTTTGCCAGTTTTAACTTCAGATTGTTCTGATGTGAAATAGCTAATTCTAGAGAAACTTACAGTGGTGGTGATGGGAACCAGGGGTAGCAATGCATGTGACAACACACATATAGTCATTTTATTCACTATCTACCAGTGAACCAGCACGTACCTTTGATATTTCATTTTATATGTAATGCTGATGATGATGATGTGAAGTAGTGATGGTGAAAATAAGTTTGCTTTGGGGCATTTCTTTGGGGACTATTTAAAGTGTAAACTTTACCTTAAAACTATCGTAAAACAAGGCATCAGCCATGGAATTCATAGCCATTTCATATAACTTTCTGAGCTCACTTTTAGAGGCATAGAAAGTGCCAAAGAATGAAAAACTGCATTTATATTGACATAGTTGAATAAGGAGAGTTTGGCACATTGAACTGATATACCATAACCTTAAACACTGTTGTTGGCTCCTTTAAACACAAATCAAATAGCAGGCCAACTTCAGCTCCCTTTAAGGCACTCATCAAGAAATACAAAAATTATTTGTTTGTATGTTTTATTTGCTTGGGACAATAATAATAATAATAAAGCAAGTAGTCAATTTAAACTGCATTAGCTTAGCATAGACAACTTTTACATAAAGAAATAATTAGACCGTTTGGTAATATGTTTTTCAAAAAAGAAATTTCCCCTAATAGACTTCTTTTTGTTGTAGAAAGTTCCATAATGTTGTTTGTCAAAACCTCTGAAACTATAATATGTCGAAAAAAATATGCTTACCTTCGAAAATTCCACCAAAAACAATCCACGTGTGTAGAATGATTTACTTGTTGGTTGCTTTTTCTATGGATGAGAACAGCAAAGGCACATCTCTTAAAAGACTTGGTAACCTCTAGTGGATTTTATTGCATTCTTCTGCCAATTGGTAGAGGTTGAATCATCAGGCTGAGTTAAGTTCAACACGTTCTACAACACCTTCTTACCTTCTAGGTAACATTAGCTACTAGCAAGCTCCTGGTAAATAGCTAGCATAGTTAAGTACATAGTATGACTAGTATGACAAACTTCTTTTTCATTTCATTTTATTTTCTTGTCTGTGTTTATTTTGACATGTTGCTTCCATATGCGACATCATGGTGTCTCACTATAAACCAGCCAATCAGATAAGCGCTCAAATTATTCATGATCTGAAAAAAAAAGGAAAACAGCACATCTTAAAGTGTAAATGACTGTATGAAAATGTATCCGGTGGATTTTTCACCCTGATTCAAGTCACATAACTTCTATGAAGACAATCAGAAAACCGTTAAAAATAAATAATGAATATTCATATTCAAATAATAATAATTAAATGCATTCTACAGCACCTTTAAAGTCTTCTGGAATTTGGTTCCTATCACCACTGCTGTGAACTCTGACTCTACATTTCTCTAGAACACAGCATATTACATTAGAGGACTCAGAATGACTCTGTACATCTTAACAAAAGAATCATGCAGATATTTTGGAAAATATTTTTTAAAGAGTTTTTTAGTATCTAAATCTCATAGTGTTTTATTCTATGTTTGGAGGACCAGTAAAAGTTTCCAAAATCAGAAACTTCATTTAGTCATTTAGTCCTTTTGGACTTCATACTGCTGGTTTATTTATTCCACCTGCTCAGCCTTGCGACTCGGGCTTTCTGTCAAGGGCTGGGTGTGAATGCTCCTTCCTTCCGTCCTTATTAGACGAGTGGGTGGTGCTCTTTTTTGTCCAGCCATTCTAAATCAAGCTTGATGAGGGCATATAATTACATCAGTGTCATCAAAAATAAAGACTTATGTTTGTAGGAGTGGCGGCCCAGCTGTGAGAGAACAGGGCAGTTACACAATGCTTCTGAGAAGCTGCACGCAATTGAAACAGTCTAAACAGGGGGAGCTTGACATGATAGTCATCAGTTATCAATGAGGGAAATCAAACTTATTGTGGCCTATATCGGGATGGGAGCTTTACAAGAGCGTGTGCAAGACTGGAAGACGCTTGCCAGAATGCTGCATGGCTGTATGGTTTCTACTGCCTTATGCCTCATGGTGATGGCTATTCAGGCTCTTTTCAGGGAGTCAGATCATTTGGCTCAACTTACAAACTGGTCGACCGCAGCTGACTTTTTGCTTCTAAACGGCTCTTCATTCAGTCACATGGTCACATTTTTCTGTTTCCAAATTAATAATAATAATAATAATAATAATAATAATAATAATCATTTTAACCATTACCTACCCTCTAAATAATTAACTAACAACAAAATTAAATTATATTATATTATTATTTAAGTAAAACGTTGATAAGTACTTTCACTGGATGAGTTTTCAGAGGCAGCAATCACAACATAGGCAAATGCATTAACCAGTAAAAAAACAGTAACAAACAGGATCACAAGTGGATTCAAACTCACTTGAAAACACAGGAAATAAGTACATAAAGTCCACCAAGAACAAAACCAGAGACAGCAGGTTGTCAGCTACAGTGTCACAAGATAAGATGTAAAAATGCAGTTCAAAGAATCAGCTTGTTCATGAACGACATGTCACTGCTTTAGTCTTAGTGACATACTTTTAATATACTCTGTGGTATCTGTGTGGTATCTGCACGAGGGAGCTTCAGTTCAACTTAACGCTTGCCTGAGTGTACAGGAAGGTTTTTAATTGCCCAGATTATGTCACCAGGAGTGTGGCCTTTGGTGGTGTACTGTGGCCTACTGCTTCTCCAGTGAAGGCAATTAGTGAGGGTGGCAATGCGTCATGGATTTTAATGGATTTTGTTCTCATTCACACAGTCATGCACACAGACGCTGAACAGTGCTTTATCTCACGATCTGCCCCTCTAGCCATCCACCCATTTCTTATCAAGATAGTAAGTATATGCAAGTAAAAATGTAGCTTATTGATTTCTATTTTCTCCCATAACTGTCTAACTGAGTGGAGATATGGTGACTCTGAAACATCAGTCACACTCAAAACCATGCAGTGACCCCTTGTGGCCTGTAAATGGAGGTGTTGTCTTTCTAGAAGAGGCCACTCCCATCACGACAGAAATGTTGGATCAGTCAAAATATCTTTGTATTTATTTGCAGTGGATCCAAATCATGCCATCAAAATGACCTCTACAGAATAACAGGGCCACCAGAGCCCTTCGCTTGATTGGCCTGTACTGCTCTCTTGGTGTACGTACATGCACTCGCCCACTTGTGGAGAATATGGAGAAGAATGAACCATCTCAATATCACTGTTCTCCACACCTCTGTAGACCAGTGTCTATGGATTTTACGCCACTGAATTTATTGAGAGGTTTATGCACTGCAGCCCTACTAAAATATCCCTTTCTATGTAGTAATGGACGGGCTATTCAGATAACGCCCTGCATTCTCAGTCACTTGAGGACCAAAGCACGAGCATTAGTCAGTTAATCCTATGTACTAATGACTTTCCCATAAATCTCCCATACAGATGTCACTTTATTATTAATAATAATAATAATAATAATAAGAGAAAATGTATGTTTTTAACTGGGCTTTAAAGGCAGAAAGAGAGAGAGATAAGCAAACTGATAAAGGTATGGAGTTCCAGAGGATGGGGGCAGCAACACTAAAGGATCTGACACCCTTAGAGGAAAGCCTGAATCTAGGAGCAGCCAGAAGACCAGAGTCAGAGGACCTTAGCTTGCGCAATGGGGCATAAGGATGTAAAAGAGCAGACAGATAAATGGGTGCAAGTCCATGCAAGGCTTTAAAGGTCAACAGCAGGATTGTATAATGAATGCATGTAGTAACTGGTAGCCAGAGTAACTGATGATGGATGGGTGTGATATGAGCAGCAGATATGGGTGGATACTTAAACTGGGTGGTGGAATTTTGAATGTGCTGCAGAGGGCGTAGGGTTTTAGAGGGTAAACCATAAAACAGAGAACTGCAATAATCTAACCTAGATGTAAAGAAAGCATGAACCAGGACCTCAGCATCTTTAGAGGTAAGCAGAGAGCAGAGTCTAGCAATACTGCTTACTCAGAGATTTAATATGTGGAACAGAGCTGAGACATGGATCAAACAGGACACAGTGGTTTTGCGCAGCAGAGGATGGGCTGACTGGGGTCTCTAACAACAAAACCACGTCTGAGTAGGCAGAGATGGCTGACTTGGTACCAACAATCAAAAATGTTGTTTTTACGTGTTAAGCTTGAGAAAGTCAGCGGTCAAGCAATTTGTTAAATCCTGAATACAGAGCGACAATGAGGATTGTGGGACTTTAGTCACTGTTCCTTTTGAAACACGTCAGTTGAACAGTCTTTGTGACTAAAGCTCCTCCCATTGCTGCTCCAGTACATTCAGATATGTCTCAGAGCATTGTAGATGTTACTTGCTTAACTGTATCAGGTGTACTGACCTGTCTGAAAGGATCTGCACTTGTAACATTTCTTTACTCACTTATGTTTTCCCTTTTATTTGGCACCCAACTGTACATGTGCAGAGGCAGCAAAAGCAGCACCATAGACAAAAGGTTTGACCTTGGCAACATCAGCCTATCACATGGGTTTCTTTTGCTGACTGCTTTGTAATCACAAGCAGTTTAAAATACTGTGGTCATATTTCTGACTAAACACTCACCCCAAACACTCATCGTATTTAAAAGGGAAGTCTGTCTATTTTTTTTACATTTTCTCCATAATTCAGAGAGTCATTCGGAGAGGTTTGATATGAAACGGTTCTTTGTAGAGAAACTTCCTGACTTTCTTCACAGTGGTGATGATGCGAACCAGGGATCACAAATTGCCATTTTAGCTCCTATCCAAAACCACCAGTAAATCTACACAAGTTTTCTGAGCATTGTTAACAGTGTAATGTATGGTTGATTGGTTGATGGTTTTGAAACAGTGGTACATGGGGAGGGGGGTGGTAAACCACACCCTCACCACACCCTACCTATGCCTTACAACCTTATTGTAAACCTTGTTTACTAGGCACCAGGATATTTGTAACCATTTCATGCAATAAATGAATAAATGAGGGAATGGTAACAGTCTTTAAACTCATCAGGCTTCTTGATCCTATCAGTACTAGTCTATCAGTTTAAACCTGTACTAGGGGGGTCTGGGGGCATGGTCCTCCAGGAGAATATTTGAATGGTCCCAAAATGTCTGTTCATTATCAACTTTTAGAGAAGCAACAACCAGAAAGTGGATCAAAAAATGGACATTTGCTTAAATTGGCACAACAAGATCTATTTTGTTGTAGTATGACTTAAATGATTATCTCCATCAACTTACAACAGGCACACAACAAGCAAAGTTATTGAAGTCAAGCTCTGTCTCCTGCTTTCTGAGATAAGCTGCAGCTGCTAAATATATTCTATTCAGATATGCAGATTAGAGACCAGTTCAGTCTCTTGGTGCAGAAAAACCGATTTCGCTCTGTAGGCGTGTTTAATATGGTGAGTGATGTAATTTCATGGTCATGGTGACAAATATTTTCTCACTTAAATTCAGTTAAATTTGGTAATAATTTTAACTGAAAGTTTAATCAGCTCTCCCTTGCTGCCGTCTTCCTCCTCCTCACTAACCTCTATCAGATCTCTTTCAGCCCTCTCGTTCTCCATCAGCTTCTTTCTCTCCATCTCTTCCAGTGTTAACATCATTTTATTAAACTCTGATTTACAAGAACTCAATAAGAGATTAAACAGTCCTTTTTTTGGCTTTAACTGGTAAAAGCTTCTCATCTGACTGGACTTTGGCAGTCTCCATCTACAGCTTGAGGAATTTAGGAATATAAAATGTATTTACGATCAACACTATATGACCTTTTCCCTGACAATAACTTACTATAAACAGCAATATGTGGCAAATACTGGTGTCATTGATTTCAAATACTGACGAGAAATATAAAAACAAAGACCACAAAGACCTGGCAGTCGTGTTATTTCTCTCTTTGCTGCTTGTTCACACTCTCACTATGCAGTCAAATTAACTGGCTTGTCAGCCCACTTAGCTAGCTAATGAAACCAGAGCCCCTCCCCCAGTTCTATATGATTGGCTTACAACTTAAGAGGTCTAATATGATTGGCCGAGCTGGGTGTTCCACTTTTCATGTTACGTTAGTTTAGCTCAGTGTTTCTCATTCCTGATCCTGGAGCCATCCCACACCAATCTTATCATCTCATTAACAAGCCCCTTCGGAGTAGCAGGGGGTGTGTTAAAGCAGGGAATCCACTAAAATGTTGAGGGCAGTGTGCCTTTAGGACCAGGGTTGAGAAACACCGGTTTAAATGACATGGTGGTGGCGTTCATGTGCGCTCATCTCATAAATACGACATTTCCGACACGACTTGAAGGTAGCATAAATCTCCGGTAGCACAGCAGCGCCCCCTCCAGGCCGTTGTGAATTTGTCAATGTGATGGCACAGTTCTATAATGAAGAATGTATAGATAGGGAGGAAGAGGGGGCTAAAGCCCTATAAACTGGCCTTGCGACGCTCATGAGCATCACTGTCAGTAATTCTGACCTGGCAAGTTTCTCTAGAAAGGTGTATTTCACATCAAACCACCCTGATTGACTTTGTTTACATCCTTGATTCTACTTTAATTACTTTAAGCTCATGCTAAAATGTACTAATGTCACATTCGTCATGTAAACGCCAAGAGGCCTGCAGTGCCTGTGCATCTACTTCTCTGTAACCGAATGGAAACCTGGAGAAGTGTGTGCACAGTGCCATCTCCTGTCACTTTTTGGAATGTCACATTGGTGTGCAATCCTGTGAGTCGAGCTTAGACCTCAAGTGTTTTACGTATAGGTATGGGTCAGCCCACTGCTGTTGCCTATCAGCTCAGCCCACAGGGCCCACTCTCTTTATCTCCCCTAGATTTAGCACGAAGATACTGGAATATTTACTTGCAGGAGGGTTATGTGCTCCACAGAAAGTCTGTAAAAACACTTCGTGTTCGAAGCAGACCAATGAGCCAGCTAAACTGAGGACACATGTTCGATAGTCCGCATGTGTGTTTGCACAGGGGATCAAGGGATGTCCAGAATCTTATAAAATGGCAGAATTACTGTGGTTTACTACAGGACACAAGTGTACAGTGAAAAAGTAACGCATCAAAAGTTAATTTATGAAACATCAACATCAAGTGATTCAAATATGCACATAATTTCCATATGAATAAAATATCAGATCGACACAATTATAGCCGAAGGCAAGAAAACCGACAGACGGCACAGATATATTGCACACATTTTAATACATTGTTTTTTTCAGTATATTTTGAGGTTCTAGGAATAGTGTACAGTTTAGACAGGAAAAGATATGAAAGACTACCAGATAATACAGCATTAGACTAATCTTATATAGTGTCACCAGTGTCAGGGATCTGTGGGTCCTCCCTGTTTTACTTTATTTCGCAAATATTGTATAATTTGTTCTTCATTAAAGCTAACAGTTCATTGTCACTTTAGCCTACTATGAAATCAGTGCCATCTTTTAGCAACAGGACCAGCATCAGGTCTCATTTAACCCCTCATAAAATAAACCGTGTAATGTGACCGGAATGTGATGCAGTACCAGCACACGGAGGGGCGCGAGCTGAACATCCCCAGTATCATTTTAAATACTCGTGACGCTTGTTCTGTTGGGGTCTCGTGATTCTCGGCTGTTGTTTCTGATTGGCTAGCCTGGATACAAAGACTCTCTCTATTGGCTACTTACAGCTACAGCGGTAACGCGTACAGTGACGCTGTGCTTTCTGATTGGACGATTCCCCCCGGCAGGTTCCAGGTTCTTGGTTAGCAGAGCTAGCCTCGGTAGCAGGAACTGGTGAGACTGAGTGGGCAGACGCTGCCGAGCCTGAGCCAGGATGGGAGAAGAAACAGATAAATCAATTAAGACAAACGATACAAGTAAGATCAGGGAGGATGGAAATCACGTATCTGAGGTGGCCCAGGAGGAAAGCGATGTTAAATACTACACGTTGGAGGAGGTTCAAGCGCATAACATGAGCAAAGACACATGGCTCATCATCCACGACAAAGTTTATGATATTACGACTTTTCTAGAAGAGGTAAGGTGATAAAGAGGTAAATTCTTGCCATACTCGTCCATTCCAAATAGCCGGATAGCATGGCTAACGGTACCAGACCACGGTCTTGTTATGCTGTACTTTTAAAAAGCTAGCCAGATAGCCAGCACTTAAGGGTTGACTTGAGGTGTTCTGGGTAGCTGAGGTTAGCTAGCTAGCAGTTAGCTGGTATTATGAAGCGCGGCCTGGACACTGACTGGTTGCTTAACTCCCTTTACTGGCTACTTAATCATGTCCCTCAATAATGTAACTGTGATAGAAATCTTAGATCCCACCAAACTGGTACAAGTTTGGACAGCAAAGCTAGCTATTAGTTAAGTGCTACACTGATGTTAATAGCTATCTTAGCTTAGACTTTATTTGATATCCAAGAATGAGTTAAATGGTGAGTGTGTAATGTATAAGTCAGTTTATGTATTTCTTTACCGCACACATTGCTCGCCGGGTAGGCTCATTGAGGCTGCTCTTAGCTAACAGCTTGTTGGCTGCTGTAAACTGGGAATGATGTGAGTTGAATTATCTGGCTGTTATTTCGGTAAAAGGTCGTTGAATTAGCATTCCCTACTTTCCCACCGAGATTTGAGGCCTATGTGACAGGGCAGTGCAGTGTTTTCTGCATTCCTGTTTGAGTTATAGAT
>JAVGWN010000134.1:5071-20946 GCA_034552555.1 Semaprochilodus insignis | reverse complement strand
TAACGGAAGTAACAAATACTTTTACTAGACATGTTTCAGCTCATCAGCTACATTTGGTGTAAAGGAGGAGGTGGGTAAACTACCCCTTTAAACTCTTCTTTCAAAGCTAATGATGGACAGCTAAAGAGAGATAAGCACCTGGAAACTGGAACTGTGGCTCACACTCAGGAGCTTCATTGACGTCAACGACTCTGAGATGAAAGCTCTGCTGGATGAGGCTGGAGGCTGTGACGATGGCCAAACTCACGCTATAGAGCCTGACTCGCTCATAATCCAGTGAGCCGTTCAGCACGATCTGAATCGAGGGCAATATAAAAAACACATCAAAGCTTTCCAGGTCTACTTCAATAAAAATCAGAAATTAAATTTTACAGTTTTAAAAAATGACACAATCTAATTAAACTAAAGCTTTTCTGGACCTACACGATCACCCCTCCGTTCAGCTGGCTCTTGCTTGAATTTCATCATTTTTTTTCTCCCTTGTTTACACTTTTATCTTTAAACGCAATTTCGTATTTTAAAAATGTCTTCCACCTTACGTATTTCAATTAAGTAACCTTGTCGGTCAACAACAACAACAACAACAACAACAACCATTTAGATCAGCATGGTAGTCTATCATAAAAAAAAAACAGTGTTCCTGTAACAAAACATGTCATGATAATTATTTATAAAACCACTATAAATTAAAATAAAATATATAAAATTATTTTTCTAAATCCCTGTAGAATTAAAAGGTGAAGATGTAAACAAAACCATCCAGAGTGGCTTGGTGCAAAATGCTTTATTCAACTTACTGAGCCAGAACTGTTCACAATGGTGGTGAATGCAATGGGACATCCCCCTCTAAAAGCTCCCTTACAGAAAGTTACTACATGAGATGGTTATAAGTGTTCCAGTTCCTGGGTGAACTATAATCACACATTATATACATTTACGGCATTTAGCAGACCCTCTTATCCAGAGCGACTTACAAAAATGCTCAGTGTTCTGTCAGAGTATGTTTCCTTGCTAGTACAAACAAGTTTCAGTCTACACTCAGCTCAGACGCTGCTTGAACAAGGACCAGCACTGAGACCTAGAAAGAAGAATACAGTTATACACAGCAAGAGTGCACTACTTAGAAGCCAGTGCTCATACCTAGAGAGAAGATAAGCTAAGGTCAGCACAAAGCATTTCAATATACTAATTGAACCACCATGTTCAGAAGTCAATTTCCAAGTCAGGTGGGGATGTAGCTCACTAATTTCAAAGAGAATGCCAAAGTCCGGTGAACCTCAGGTTTCTCTCTGCTCTACCAGACCCACAGATCATCACTTTGATAGCGATGCTGTAATCAGTGTAAGTGCCTATAACAAAAATTGTGCATCATCAGATGAGCTACAGCCTGTACACCAGCTACTTTATTAGACTCCCCTCTCTTGTAGCTCCACTTTTCTGGTGTACAGGCTGCAGCTCATCTGCTGATGCACTTATTGTGTTATTCATCCTCTAGTCTTTCATCAGTGGTCAGTTTCTGGCAACTCAGTCGCTGCTGTGTGGACATTTTAGAGTGGTTTACCCACCCTCTAGCAAGGACACCACCCATTATTATCAGGTCAGTAGTGATCCTCGATGGACTACAGTCTTTAACTGACTGTAAACCTACAGAGTGGACCACTACAGTGGGTGAACGATGTAGATGTCAGTACCTGAACGATGTAGATGTCAGGAATGTCTGTTGGGTTGATGACGGGGGTCCGGAGGAGAGCAGCTGCTGGGGTCACTGAGAGGATCTGCAGCTCTGGGTGAGGTTCATCACTCTGGATCTGAAACTGAACTATCACTGATCCAGGAGCAGCACTCTCCAGCACTTCCACCCACACAGGCAGGTCAATGAAGCCTGGAACTGACCACAGAAAAGCAAACCACACTCTAAATGGAAAGTTTTACATCATGGTTGTGACATCTCACGTTTGAGACAGCCATGAAAACGGTGACAGGGAAACAGCACTTGCGAGCATAGGTGTACGTACAGCAGAGCTAAAAGGGAAATCGTTTTTATATTGAAATCGCAGTTCATGAAGCACAAGAGCTGCAGTTTTACAACTACAGCCTACATTATTAAAATATCTGCTTTAAATGGGACATTTCTGTACTAATAACTACAAGTAAATACAAAACCTCTGTGTTGTTACATCACAACCACAATGTAGTGTGGCACACTACATTCAGGGGTCAAGCCTAAAGCAGGAAGAAGTGGATACTCTCTTCTTCTTGGCAATTAAAGAAAACAACTGCATCTGAAGTCACAGTCAAAATATCAGTCAGAAAAATCACAATTAGATATTTTGCCCAAATTGTTCAGCAGTTATACAGAGCGAAGTTGTGTGTGAATATGGTAATGAAGAAGCTGAGCATCAGGAGATAGAATACCCATAAATAAAACGTGTTATATTATATAACGTTCTATTTTTGTTACCTATTATCTTTTGAGCTTAACAAACCAATTGCATACATGTTAAATGACTAGGAAATGAAGATAAGGTCTTGTATCCTAAACAGTCCCAGAGGAAGAAGCAGTTTTTGAGCTGTTGTTCATGCTTCTCACCGCCAGGTGTCACTAATTAGCAAAGGTTTTAACAGCTTCGAGTAATGAATACTTTTTCAATACAGTTTACAAGATCACTTCGTTTTTACTGTCAAAAGATGATTAAACCCTTGAAAACGAATATGTGGTGACATTAATACAGGTCTGAATTACCTTTTTCTGTTAGTAGCTTGCTGGGCCGGCAGGTGTTGCGGCATACGCAAGTTAGCTTCTTAGTCACCAGCTTCCTGTTCGAATTTCCCGTTCCGCCTTAAATGATGCACCATTTAAGGTGGAACGGGAAACTTAAATGGACGTGAATAAGCAACTTCAAGTCAGTGCTCCAGCCAGGAAAACGCATCCCTCTAGTCCCTCACAGCCTCCATTCACTGCTATCATCTTTATTACTAGTGTGATGGGGGACCAAACGACTGTTTATAGTTAAAGCTAAATGCTAACTGTTAGTAGCAAACAGTTGCGCCTTCTCACCAATAAGCTCTCCAAGCTTCAAGAGGGAGATGCAGGTCTAGCCGCTGAACCATTAAACATCCAGAGGATCGCGTCATTCCACAGCTGTTTTTCGCTTGAAGTCGGAAGAAAGTAGCTAAACAAAATCTCCTCATCCGTTTTTTCCCCAGCTAAGTAACGTAACTCCACAAACGTCGCGCTAAGCCGTCTCGGATTGGTCGTTCGGCCTGTCAGTCACGGCCTTATCCAATCAGACACGAGCTTCTCTGAACCCCGCCCAAACCGGTTCACGAGCCGACTGCTTCAGCGCGATTCTACAAAATTTACTCTTGAATTGCTTTATTAATATTTTGTATTTCAACACCAATAATGAATACTAGGCGCTGTGCTCAACAGACAACATCCTTATGTTCTCTCTTCCTGCTCTTTCAATTAACTTCAGTGCTTACCGCGGATGTATTTCAGCGAAGTCACCGGAAATTCTGTTTAGCCGGCGGCCATTTTGTTTACACCGCCAGACAAGACGAACCTCCTGCTTGTTTGAATTGTGCCAATTCATTGAAAATATAACCAATAATCTTGTTTTAAAAGTATATTTGAAATCACTGATTAAATCATGCATAAACACCATAAATAGTTTGTAACATTTGGCACACATAACGCATTTTCCCCTCCTTCTTCTGGCTACTGCGCTTGCACCGCTCTCCTCGAGTAAGGGAGCTTTTCCCGCCTGCGGCTTAAACAGCAACCTGATTGGCTGATTAGAATGAAAGGCGGGAGTTTTCCCCCCGCGAGCTAATTCCCGGTGAAATGGCCATAAACAGAGCTAAACCGCTAAAGGCAAAGAGTTATAATAGTTTATATCCCTTTTCTCTTTATGTTCCTTTAATTTTAGAGAGTAGAACCATGTATTTCACTAAAACAGCTAAAAAAAAACCTCACCTGTTCCATTTTTTGGGCAGCAAGCGATTCATAGCGGTATTTACCAGTACCTTTACCACTACTGAGTTCTGATAGGCTGGCATTAAAGCTACTGAGAGCTGATTGGTTAGCATTACTGCTACTGAGTGCTGATTGGTTAGCATTATTGCTACTAAGTGCTGATTGGTTGACATTACTGCCACTGAGTAATGACTGGTTGGCTTTACTGCTACTGAGAGCTGATTGGTTAGCATTACAGGCACTGAGTGATGACTGGTTAGCATCACTGCCACTGAGTGATGACTGGTTAGCATTACTGCCACTGAGTGACGATGGGTTAGCATTACTGCCACTGACTGCTGACTGGTTAGCATTACTCCTACTGAGTGATGATTGGTTAGCATTACTGCTACTGAGTGATGATTGGTTAGCATTACTGCTACTGAGAGCTGATTGGTTAGGAGGACTCACCTTTAGGTGTAGTTATATGTGTTTGACAGCCTTTAAATACACACACACACACACACACACAGGGTCAGTATCAACAGACAGTAAAATGTACTACTAATGCAATAATAATAATAATAATAATAATAATAATAATAACTCATTATAACTCACCAGTAAAACCTGAATGGCTCTGTAAGGCTGCTATTATAAATACAGTGCTGACAGAGACAGGCTTCATTTCCAGAAGAGCTTTAGAGGTCTCCTCTGACCTCCTCACGCTGTGGGAGCTGGACTGGGTTCTGTGATGCCGTAGTTTCCTGGGAGTTCAGATATCATTACAAACACAACACTGATAGGAGCTGCTCAACGGGGCTGTTCTCAGATCAGTTCAGTCTTTTTTATCTCCAGAGTTGTGTGACTCTGGCTGATCCCGGATCAGAGTAATGAATGCTCTCTGAGCAGCTGCTGATGTTCTGGTTGCTGTTTGGTTAAGGCGTGTTAGTGGACTCCCTGTAGGAGAACAGCTTCACTCAGAGGTCAGTGTCTTACTCACAGTCACTGTTCCACCTGAGGCACCATTTAAGGTGGAATGGAAATGTTAATAATGTTAATGAGATTCTTTTTATCTTTTATTTTTTCTGCTCTTTCTTCCCTTTTCTTTCCTCTTTTTTGCCTTAACTTCCATCTCTTTCTTTCTTTTCCATTGTTCTTTATTTTCAATCTTACCCTCTCTTCTTTTATCTTTTCACTTTCTTTTTCACTCATTTTCTTCACTTCTTTTGTTATTTTGTTTTCTTTTTCCTTTGTTTATTCTTCTTTGTCTTCTTTTTGTTTTTCCTTTCTACTTCTTTCTCTCTTTCTTTCTTTCTCTCTTTCTTTCTCTCTTTCTTTCTTTGTTTGTTTCTTTCTTTCTTTCAGGCAACGTATTCATAACCATCTCATGTAGTAACTTTCTGTGAGGGAGCTTTTAAAGGTGTCTGGTTCCATTCACCACCACTGTGAACAGTTCTGACTCAAGTTTCAGTAGAACTCAAGAAGTGTTTTACACCAAACCTCACACCATACCACACACCAGACCTCACCCCTTTGAATTATTTGCTTGAATTATGAAGTCTCCTTCAGAGCACTGAACTGATGGTCAGGGTAATAACAGACGCGGCCGACAGAGGGCGCTGAGTGCACACACTATTTATTAACTCCTCGTTTAGGTTATGATCTGATCTGTGGTCTGTCTGGACCCGTCAGTCAGAACTGTCTAATATTAATAACTCTGTATTAATAAACTATTTGTCCGAGTCTGTTCCATTTTAACAGAACTAACCTTACAATCCTGGTTCATTCTCCATTCGGGGTGGGAATTCAGTGGATACACTGCAAATCCAACCAAAGTTACCCCTTACTGAGGCAGTGTTTTAATTGGTCATCGGAAATGATTGTGTTTATTGATATTATATTCTAATAATCATATATAATATAATTATTGTGCATTTACCAAAGATACTCAATAAATTCATGTTACCCAAACTATGTTATGTACATATTTATAGATATATAAATAAGACACACACACACACACACACACACACACACACACACACACACACATATATATATATACCTCTGTATATTGATTACATTGTACTCTTATGCAATAATCATAGAAACATGAATAATAAACATTATCCATTTCACACGTTCTTTACAGTGGCGCTGATATCCTTTGTTCTTTCTATTATTAGTGATTTCTTTCTCTCCTTCTTTCTTTCTTTTATTCATTAATTCGTTCTTTCTTTCTTTTTCCATTCTTTTCTTTCTTTCTTTCTATCTTTTTTCCATTCTTTTTTATTTCACTCTTACTCTCCCTTCTTTTATCTTATCTTCATTTTTTTTCACTTTCTTCTATTCCTTTCTTTGATGTTCTTACCTTCTTTCTTTCTCTTGTTCTTTCTTTCATTATTTCTTTCTTTCTTTGTTCTCTATTCTGTCCCATATCCTCTGTTCTTTGCCATAGATTGGTGATAGGAACGAGGGGTCACCATGTCTACAACCACCAGTGAACCTACACGTGTCCTCTGAGTGTATATATGGAATGTCGATGAAGGAAAAGTAGTAGAAAATCTGAAAACAACAAACTTCCATTGGGGACTATTTTGCACTATTGCGCTCTCTGTGTATCCCGCCGCCTATTAGGCCTAAACGAGGCAGCTCATCCATGACCACTTCATGCTTCTATCCCTTCCCCACCACTGTGAACGATTCCTCCTCTGGAATGCAGCATTTCCCTCCAGTACTGCTCTGAATACTATTTACACCCTAACCATGTAACTGTGCTGGAATTTCGGAGAGCTGGTGGGGATCCCCTTCAGTGTTAAGTTCGCCAGTCAAACCTTTGACGTGCGGTGATCTTGAACGCACGCGAGCTTTTGAGAAAGCCTGGAATCGCCGCTCATGTTTCACGCGCGCGCTGATTGGCCGAGCTCCGAGCTACCTCGCGCCGATTGGCTGCAGCCCGCACGCGGGCAGGAGTGAAAGGCGCGTGCCGTACGGCTGCGGGCGGCAGAGTAGTGGAGCTGGAGCTGCTGGAGGGTCGCGAGCGGAGCGTCTATCCTCATTCACAGTCCGAGGGTCCCAGGGTTTGGTCTCCTGTCATGGAGAAGGGGTTTGAACAGCTGTAGATTAGAGCGGTTTGTGCAGTTTAGTGGAGTTCCTGGAGCATCAGATCACATTTCTCTATCTGCTGGAGCTGGTCTATCATCCCATCAGAGGAGCAGGAAGGAGAGAGAGAGAGATGGTGAGTTTATTATTTTCTCCTCTTGGTTCAACAGCAATGAGCCTTTGGCACCGAGCTGCTCAGGATTAGAGCCTAACACACTGTCCGTTGCAGAACACAGCATATGGAGCAACATCTGCACATCTGCACCCCTGCAGTGGCTCTCAGTAACTCTGTATCTCAGCTTTAATGGGACTGGTTGGGTGGTGTGTATGTGTGTGTGTGTGTGTGTGTGTGTGGGTATGTATATATGTAGTCCATCTGTTTCTCTGTATACTGTATTACCCTGTTCTTCAATGGTCAGGACCCTCACAGGACCACCGCAGAGCAGGTATTATGTGGGTGGTGGATCATTCTCAGCACTGCAGTGACACTGACGTGGTGGTGGTGTGTTAGTGAGTGTGTTGTGCGGGTGTGAGTGGATCAGACACAGCAGTACTGCTGGAGTGTTTAAACACTGTGTCCACTCACTGTCCACTCTATTAGACACTCCTACCTTGCTGGTCCACCTTGTAGATGTACAGTCAGAGACGATAGCTCATCTGCTGCTGCACAGTGCAGTGTCGGTCATCCTCTAGTCCTTCATCAGTGGACACAGGACGCTGCCCACAGGACGCTGTTGGCTGGATAGTTTTTGTTGGTGGATGATTCTCAGTCCGGTAGTGTCACTGAGGTGAGGTCTGATCCACTCACACCAGCACAACACACTCACTAACACACCACCACCACCACGTCAGTGTCACTGCAGTGCTGAGAATGATCCACCACCCACATAATACCTGCTCTGTGGTGGTCCTGTGGGGGTCCTGACCATTGAAGAACAGGGTAATAAAGTACACAGAGAAACAGATGGACTACAGTCTGGAACTGTAGAACTGCAGAGTGCTCGGATATGGTCAGTGGAGCTGATAAACTGGACAGTGAGTGTAGATGTACCTAATAAAGTGATCAGTGAGGACATGTGGCTGTAGAACGTCTCTCTCAGGAACTTATTAGGTGCTGTAGGGTTCTGGATGCAATTACTGAAACACGGATTTGCATGAATTCCATTTTAGCAATCCGAGGAACCACAGCCAGTATATCAGTAGTGCAGGAGTGATGGAGGGCGTAGCTTGAGCCTTGGCAGCGATTCTCTCACTTCTTCCATCTCCTGTGGCTTTTATGGACCTGGACTCAACCACTCAGCAATGTTCAGCATTAAACACGCTGCATCGTGGGAATTCCCCTTACTGAGATCCGTTTTAGACTGTTGTTTTTGCTTATAAGCCGTATTATCGGAACCTCATGGCTCCATTACTTTCCATTACTTTGACTCAGTTTGCTAACGGCGGATACCCCTCACAGTGAACTGACCAATAGGAATGCTCCATGGAACAGAATCTCATTAGCTTAGGACTCAACACCAGATCACTGAATGTGCACTACTATTTTCAAGGTTAGCGTGATAACGGGTTCCACTCCGGAGCAACTGCTCTGAAGGACGTAGCCACAGATGTCTGAGGAAGGTCAGAGGCTGACTTATCAGAGGCTGGAAGGAACTCTTGATGTCTCTCTCGGGGGTTTCATCCAGCTGAACTGCCATTTTTTGGGGATGAAGTCTTTAGCAGCTGAGCCAAAGGCACTTACACTCTCAATAACTCTACAATAACAGTTCCCATGTGGTCTGAGGCTCGAATATCGGGTTCTAGAGGCTTATAGAGGCTCTTTAAAGGTTCCACAGCCCATGTGTACACATATATGTATTGTCACTGTCCAAAGAAAAACAAGTCTCTCCAAAATGGCAACTTTACAGGAGAGGCCAAAACCCTAATGTAATTCTAATGGAAGTCAATGGAACCAAACTTTTTTCCAAGCAGTTTTGGCCCGTTTCTGTTGGTCCATTCATCATGACATTTTTACACAGTGTAAACAGCAGCTGCTGTGTTCAAACGATGCATAAAAGTCAAAATCGACAAAAATGGAGATGCATGCTTTTCTTTGGACTAAAAAGAAAAGCATGTGTCTAAAAATGGTTCTTTAAAGGGAACCTTGGCTGTTAAGACATATAGGCCCCCAGTTTGGCGTGCATGTCCACTAGCACTTGAATATGTTGAATAAACCAATCAAAATACTTTATTTATTATTACAAAATGGACAAAATCGTAGTGCTAGTAGGCGGCCATCTTTCACCGTGTTATGTTTTTATGCACACATAAGCCAAAAGGAAGAAGAGATACACCAACACACTACTTACAGTACACTAACACATTACACTTACTGAGTTACTGTACACTAACACACTACTTACAGTACACTAACACATTACACTTACTGAGTTACTGTACACCAACACACTACTTACAGTACACTAGCACGTGTACCCTGATTGGTTGGGTCGTTGTTACCTTTTTATCCACACATAAGCCTAAAGGACGGACAGATTTGGCCATATTGTAGAGGAGTAAACAGATTACATCTGCTTCAATACTACCCATCTCTGGTTATGATGTGTCAACCATTATTGAGTCACTGTGTTTCGGGTGTTGGCCAATAAGCCCGGTCAACTATGAGTGAGCAGGTGATGTGAGGGACGGAGTGACAGATTTCGATACACAGCGAATGTGAGAGCGAATGTGGATGAGTCAGAACAGGCTCGGAGCGAGTGCAACGAAGAGTCTCCTCACCTTCCTAAAGATATACCTTCGGCTTTCATTGATCTATCATATCTATAACTGTGATAGTGTAAATCGTCACTGTCCAATGAAAAACATGCATTTCCATTTATTTGTAGATTTTTACTTTTATGCCTCATTTGAACACAGCAGCTGCTGTTTACACTGTGCAGAAATTGCATGATGAATGGACCAACAGAAACAGCCTGAAATTGCTTGAAAAAAATTCCGGTTCTATTGACTTGCATTGAGTTCAGTGAGGTTTTTGCCCTCTCCTGTAAAGTTGCCATTTTGCCATTGGCTTGTTTTCCTTTGGACAGCGACAATATGATGAATACATATATAATTACATATATAATTGTATGACCGTTGCTCAGGGTGTGTGTGTGTGTGTCCGACATGAGTAGAAGGTGTGGTTAATGATCCCTAAATCGATTAGGTGTGGCAGATTGTAAGGTTTTTCCCCGAACTCATCTCAACAGGTTGACTTCCAAGGGCGGAACTGTCAGGATAAAGCTCCGACTGGTTTCTAACTTTGGTGTGGTTCCTTCCCTGTGTGAATAGACTAGGGTGCAGGCGCTTCAAGTCTGAGCCTGTCCCAGCTGTTGGCACAGGACGATGAAAAACAGAGAATGTGCAGAGGCTCGTGTTTGTGACCCACTTTGAGTTTAGGCTGTTGGTTGCGTTAGCATGCACGTTTGCAGGCGTCGATGAAGTGCGGATGCATTAAAAGGATCGTTTGTGCAGCGAAAGCCCTAAAACAGTTTCTACCGTTCACTTCCATAGTTTTATTCCAGGTTAATCCCGGAGGCTTTGCAGCTCCTATGTCGGGACTGCGAGCCTTTTTCGAGACCTAAACTGGCAGTGACTTCTGCATCTGCTGGAAGTCTTCTGGAGGCGAATTTCCCCACCGTATAGCCTCCTCTGAGATTACGCAGCGTGCTTAAAAGTAATCAGAAGCATCTGGAAACTTTGGAAGGGTTCAGGCAGGAGTCTTTTGGAAAAATGCTGGAATATCTCTTTGAGGAACACAATGGGACGTTTGTGATGCAGTGCCGTGTTTTCCGAACTGAAGAATAGCCTTGCAGGAGTTCAAGTGTATAAACATACTGTATAACTTTACTCCAAATGTAGTCCATCAGCCAAGACGTATTTGGTGTCTGAAGTTTGCTTCTTGAGGTTTGCACTGTGTACCTGGTGTACCCTCTATAGCTAACAAGTAATTAGCCGGGTGCCAACAGCATGCTGGAGTGTTCACTCATGTGTTGTGTTGTTGAGTAACCTCAGGGTGTTTTCACATAGAGCTCATTTTAAATGTACCTCAAAGGAAAACCAGCTGCAAAAGACCTCAGTTCTCTCTTTCCCACCAACAAAGTGCCAAAGAATTAGAATTTAGAATCGTTTGCCAATTGTTCTTGCACACAGAGGAATTTGTGTACCACATTTAACCTATCCATGAAGTGAAACACCCACACTGGGGGTAGGGGGGGGCCCAGTGAGCACACTGGCCCTGATTAGTGGGCAACCCTGTCCACGGTGGCCTGGGAGCAGTTGGGGTTAAGTGCTTTGCTCAAGGGCACTTCAGACGTGTCCTGTCAGTTCAGGGAATCGAACCGGCAACCCTTGAAGTCTAACTCCACTTCTCTTTGTCTTCCTCCAGCTGTGTCTTGAGGATTCAGGCAGCTGCCTCCGGGAGCAGATGCGCTACATGATGCGATCTCTTCAGGACCTGAAGCATCTGCGGCGAACCTGCGCCATAGCACCCCCTGCAGGCCTGGCAGCCCCCCGCCCACGTGCCTGCAAGCTGCTGATCGCGCAGCGGGAACGCCGGGCCCGGCTCAGGAGCAGTGACGCCAGCGAGGCCAGCAGCTACGACTCTGCCTGCTGCCTCTCTGGACCCCTAGACAACGAGAGTGGAAGGCCATCCATCAGCTCACCCAGCAGCGAGCGGAGCCTAGAGCTGGACTCGGGCTACTCCGAAAATTCCTGGCGGGACGAGGGGGTGGTGCTCCGCCGCACCAGAAACGTCCGGGTCTCTTCGTCAGCCTGTCTGCGCACCAACCAGTTGGAAAGCGTCCGGACCCGTCCCAAATCCACGTCGGACGCTTGCTTGGAGAGGTGGACGTCGTTTGAAGCCTCCTCGAATGAGGCGGACGATTGGACCACGGCTCTGTTGACGCGAGGCCGCAACCGGCAGCCGCTGGTCCTGGGGGACAACAGCTTCGCCGACCTCGTCCAGAACTGGATGGACTTGCCAGACGTGCCGGAGCGTCCGTCCGAAGCGAAGGAGGCCAAGCCCAACGTGGGGCGGCGCATGGCCAAAGACTTTCTGGTCAACGTGAGGAGGAGAATAGCCGGGATTTCACAAAGCAAGAAGCCTTCGGACTCTTCCAAGATCAACAAGCGGCTTTCTTGTCAGATAGACGTTCCGCGGAAGGTTCCTTTCTTTCACAAGTCTCACATTGGCCTCCATGAACTGGACACAGACTTTTACCGCTTCGCAGCTCTCATGAAGACGGGCAGCAGGCAACCCATTATCTGTAACGATATAATTGGGTACATATGAGGCCAATCCAACTCCTCTGACTGAATGGACTCTTGATAAGACACTTACCATATACACACATATATATACAGTATATATACACACACACACGAACCTATTGTGTTGTCAATAATGCAATGTATCTTGGGCAAGCTTATATTAACAGCAATACCACTAATAAAATAAAAGGTTTTCAATGATGTCACATTATGTAGTCGTGCCACTCAGTGAAGCCTTTGGGATGTTCCTTAATGCCTGTTTAGCCAGACACATTCACATGCTTTTAATTCCTAATTATGCCCCAATTAGTCTGCATCCTTAGCCTAACATAAGGAAAATTATGCTGGGGAAAAATAAGTCTATTCATTCCAGGCTTCCTTCATTTTGCAATTCCAAGAGAATACAGTAATTTCCCAGCATACTTTTAAGGACACGGAAATCATTAATGCCTTTCTATGGAGTTAATGAGATGCCAAGTGTGCATAATGGCTTCAGGGCCATTTAGGTAAAGCAAGGCACATATTCAGGTGAGTACTTATACGGAGGCAGTCATACAATATGCCCATACTTACTCATTTATGTCCGCTTAATGCTGCCTTCCATTATGGTGGTCTTAGAAGGATAGTGTGGGGGGTTGGGGGGAAGGAGGGGGGAGGGTGATCATAACCCAAATGGAACATCTAGCTCAGTGGACAGGAATGCCATGTACTCAGAGGTGCTGCTGCTGCTGCTTTCTGTGTGCTTGGACAGACCTCCATGGAGGGGGGGGGGGAAGGAAGCACGAGGACAAGAGAGCTATTTATTGAAGAGAGAGAAAGAGAGAGGCAGAGAGGGAGGGAGAGAAAGCAAGCAGCACTGTGTCAACAGAGGAATCTCTTCCAGCCGCGTG
Organism: Semaprochilodus insignis; assembly: GCA_034552555.1. Taxonomy (NCBI): domain Eukaryota; kingdom Metazoa; phylum Chordata; class Actinopteri; order Characiformes; family Prochilodontidae; genus Semaprochilodus; species Semaprochilodus insignis. The sequence goes on along the minus strand of JAVGWN010000134.1, from coordinate 7,683 downwards.
TTAACGGAACGGTTTGGCAAAAAATCCAATTTACACAATTTTCCACTTACCCCAGATGCTGTTGATCAGCCAAGGCATGCCTGATGTCCAAATTGTGCTTGTTCAGTTTACAGCACTGAAGCTATGAGGCTAATGTTGCCAACACAAGAACACTAGAAGTCAGTAGTCACCCAAAACGGTGCAAACAAGGGAGCTTGCTTGCTTGGAAAGGTGGATGACGTTTGAAGCCTCCTTGTAATGAGGCGGACAATTGGACCATGGCTCTGCCAACGTGAGGCTGCAATCGGCAACCGCTGCCCAGTAAACAATGGTCGTCCGTGGGCGTCTAAAATGTGTTTAAATAATCAGATTCGTGATTTCAACGTTGTTTCAACGGTTCAAATGGTTCAAATGTATACTAGGTGGTCCCGGGAGACAGCAGCTTTGCCGACCTCGTCCAGTACTGGATGGATTTGCCAGAAGTGACGGAGTGCCCATCAGAAGCGAAGGAGGCCAAGCACTTACCTAAGATGCTGTTGATCAGCCAAGACATGCGTGATGTCCAAATTGGGCTTCTTTAGTTTATACCACTGGAGCTATGAGGCTAACGTTGCCAACACAAGAACATTAGAAGTCAGTAGTCACCTAAAACGGTACAAATAAGGGAGCTGTGAAAGGACCCCAAGAAACCTCTCCAACAGTGGCTAGCCAGCGGCTATGTTGTCTCAAACTGAAGATGTTTAATTAGTCAGCTACTGCGATATTTTTTGATATACTTATATATTTAATATAACACTAAAATGGCTATATATGACGCCTCCAGCCCACTACAAACTACTGCCTCCTCCTGAGTACAGGCCCATGGACCTCTACAGGGTGGTCTGCTGCCCACAGGTTCAGAAACCCTCTCCTAAACCACATGGCATGTCTACACAACCCTGATAACCCAAGACCTGGATGTAGTTTGAGTAGAAGAGAAGATGGGGATGTATAGATTTGGGTAGCTAGCATTTCTAAGCGTATGTTAGCCTCATAGCCCCAGTGCTAAAGTGAAGTAGTCTTCGATTGACTCTGTATAGCGGTGATGACAGGAACCGGGGGTGTTCTCAGTGTCTAATGAGTTATTATATGGAAGCTAATGATGATAAAAGAGTCATTAATCTTAATTCTTTGGGGACTACTTTGCCTTACAATGCTCTGGATGTATCCCTCCACCATTCAGTGGATGAAACAAAAGGATTAACATACATATTAACATGCATTTTCAGCCTAAACTTTTATCACACAGCACATTTCTGTATCTGACATCAGGAAACCTATTCATAACCATTTATTAGAATACCTGTCTATGAGGGAGCTTATAGAGGTGGACGTCTGGTTCCATTCACCACCACTGTGAACAATTCTGCCTCTGTAAGTTTCTCAGCTCAGACCTGGGGTGCATTTCCCAAAACCATAGTTGCTAACCACGTTAGCATCTTACATAGTTGGAACGATACAGCTGCGATGCAAGTGTTTCCCAAAATCATGGTTGGAACGTTGGAGGTAACTACGTTGGTAACTTACGTAGTCCGAACTATCGTTAAGCAACACAGGTGTTTCCCAAAACCGTAGTTCCACCAAACGTTTGAAAACACTGTGGTTGTGTAGTTGGAACTACAGCTGTAGACCTGTCATTAAACACTTAGTTCCTGGTGATGACGTCATCGATGATGCAGAACCCAGTAGAAGGAGACATGTCAGTAAGCTAAAATAATTGACATCAGTCTTCTGGGGCAAACATTTAGAACATCAAATGCTGTAAACGTAGTTCTTAATGTATGTCCTAATATAGTTCTGTGTTTCCGAGTACAGCTGCAGATCACTATAACTCATGTGTGGGTCAGCTGTGTAACATTAGCCTAGGCCTATGAAAAAATTTAGTCTTTATTACAAACATATATCATAACAGACAACTTCATAGTACTTTAATAAATCAGTTCTTAATCACAGAGAGCTTTCATTACCATTAATAATAAAAAACGGAAAGAAACTCACCTGGGTTTTAAACTCATGTCATGATGACATTCGGGAGACGGGAGCTTACTAATTGACTCGCATCTCGAGGGCTGACCTGCGGTTAGCTGGTAGGCGAGTCACATGACCTTGTTAAATCACTGAAATGCAAGGTGTGTCTTTTGACACGGACGTGAGCCAATGGCACACATAATATTGTTGGCGAGTGACCATTTTAAATAGTTCATCCCGAAAAGAGGACTAATAGGTGTCCGTCCAGGTATTGCGCCGGACAGAGGACCGGACTGTCCGTTTTAAAACCAGATGTGTGGCCACCCTAATCGTACCACGTTAGTTCAGTTCTAGGCTCCATTGTTGTATAGGAATTTCACCCCAGTATGGCTGGTCATCAACAAAACCAGTATATTGTCGATGTACCAAAGAAAAACATGTACCTCCACTTTTGTATGGTGATATGAAGTGGCTGGTCAGCGTATACTGGTTCGCTGGCTCGATATGGTCAAGTGGGCCAACAGTGGTCCCCTATGGTCTTACTATCAGGTTGGTCATATGATTATCAGTTCCTTAATCCTTAACAATACTCAGACATCAGTACACCCCCCCCCCCCCCCCCCCCC
>JAVGWN010000133.1:0-21214 GCA_034552555.1 Semaprochilodus insignis | reverse complement strand
CAATGCATATTGTTTCTTGATAACCAAACAAAATGTATAAAGTGACCTAAACATTGGCTGAGTGCATTTCTCAATGTGCTTCCTCAGGTGACTCCTCAGAGTACCGTGTAAATGGCAGGCAGGTCACCCTGACTAAGTACACACGAGAGCTGGAAAAGATTGGCATCGTGGTCAAAGCCAGGAACTGTCTAGTGTTCCAGGTGCTCCTTAATGGCTTACAGTGGCTTCTTAATTTCATGTGCATGTTTTGTTTTGTTCTATGTTTTATATGTTTAAGCTTACTTGTTTTATGTATTTATTTTTACTTCTTTGTTTTTTTTATTATTCTATTAATATATATACACATTTTTTTATTTTACTCTGTACAGCACTTTGGTCGACATAGTTGTGTTGCATGTGCTATATAGATAAAGTTTACTTACTTACTTACACATGTTTTTCTTCATACCATTGTGAGGGCCTTTTAGAAGTAATATCTTACAGTCAGAGAGATGTAGATTTACACAGATCAACACTCTTGCTTAAGCTAATAGAAGTTCTGTGTTAGTAACACCTGTGGATTTTATTTATCTGCCAGGGAGCCGTGGAGTCGATTGCTATGATGAGTGCTAAGGAACGCACAAAGATGTTCGAACGCATCAGTAGCTCCTTAGAACTGGCTAAAGAGTATGATGCCAAGCTGGCAGCCTTGCAGAAAGCTAAAGAGGACACTCAGTTTCACTTCAACAGGAAACGGGCAGCTGCTGCAGAGAAGAAGCAGGTCTTCAAAGACAAGACTGAGGTATAATAAGAAAGGAAGGGGAGATTAAGTTAATTGTACCTTTGAGTTACGTGACATATCGTTCTCACACCATATGCTCCTCTGTCCAGGCGGAGAAATATCAGATGCTGGTGGACGAACTTGGTGAAAGCAAGCTCCAGCTCAGCCTCTTCCAGCTTTACCAAAACGAGAGGCGCATTGAGGCTCTGTCGGAGTCCCTGAGAGAGAAGCAGGAGGCAGTTGCTACCATGAAGGGCACCGTGGATGTGTGGGAGCAAGCTGTGAAAGGAAGAAGAAAGGAGCATGGACGTGTTACCAGAGAGCTACAGAGACTAGAGAAGGAGATCAGGTGAGTGCAGCAAAAAGGAAACATCCTGCTAATTTCAGCCCTATTTCTGAAGATAAAACGTCTCTATGCATAAGGTTATATTTATTTTGTATTTACTTTTGTCTGAGTAGAACCGTTTGAATCATGTATATCATCTAGGTAACTGTTTTAAATTCAGGTTTCAGAGTTTTTAATGTCTCTGTTCATAACCAATCTGTTTTAAATTCAGTACAGTTAATCCCTAATAAGCACTAGTTTTGGGTAGCAGGAATTTCTGGCCCTTTTTGTGTGACATATTTTCAACACTATATCTGTCCTTTTCCAGGTCCCAAGAGCAAATCCTTAGCCAGCAGAGGCCTCAGTACATCAAAGCTAAAGTGAACACAGCTCATCATCAACACAAGGCTGAAGAGGCACGAGCCAGCTTGCAGAAAAGCCTGAAGCAGCAGGCTAAGAAGGAACAAGATCTGCAGGAGCTGGAGAGGGAGCTGGTAGAGCTAGAGAAAACCTGGAAGACTTACGAGAGAGAGATGGAGGAGCGGGGAGCCCAGATGGGTGCAGGTGTCCAGCTGGACGAAACCCAGGTTGGAATAAGAAGGAGCCAGAGACAATGAAAAGAGAGAAAGAGAGCGAGAAGTGTAGTGCAGACGTGTAGACATTGTCATGTTTAAAGTTGTTATGGTGTTTTTGTTGATCTTACCCACTGGTTTTCTCAAGTGCTTGACTTTGTTATACAAGTACTTTTAGATATTCTTTGACAGTGGTACCTTTGGGTCCTGACAAAAAAAAACATTTTATTTACAACTTTAAATAGGGATCACCGAATGTTCAGCAGCCAAGATTTTGCCAGAATAAATGAAAAGACCAAGTAATTTATACAGAGCAATGACGTTTTGAATGATGCTGTTACCTTTTTCTAGATCCCGGATGTAGACAGGAACCAGAGTAGAATTTTTTCTCCTTAGCTCAAGGGCTAGAGTCATCTGCTCAAGGCTAATACCCACTTTAATGCCTTATTTATGCACCCTAATTTTACAACATTGCAATAAAATCGCGACCAGCGTGGAGTGAGGCGCTCTCTATGAATGCAGCAGACATGTCGGCTGGGATGGATTTTTATTGCTAATATATTTAAGTCATATTGTGCTGTGTTGGTGTGTCTGTTGGGATGTTTAGATGTTCAGTGTTGAATACGCAGTTTAGTGATAGTTTTTCTTTGAAAACCAAGACAAAAATACATTTAGCCTTTTTAATTTTTGCAATGGTGAAGAAGTGGCAAAATAAATGAATGAAACAATGTGAAAAAATGTTTTTGGTATTCAAAATGTTTCAGAAATGTTTCATTTTGTTCGGTTTTCACTTCCGCCAATTTTTTTTCTTTCGGTGCATCCCTAGCTTTAACTTAATAAATTGGGACTACTGTATGGATACTAAGAGTATGGATTATATAGATTTTATAATTGTGCATCGATCCTGTAATATGTAGTAATAAGATGTTTTGTTTTGTGATTTATCATAGTTGGAGAGATATAAGGAGCTGAAGGAACTGGCCAGGAAAAAGGGAGCTGTGTTAGTCCAGAAGGCTGAGAAACTACACTGGGAGGTGAAAGCAGAACGGGAGAAGCTGGAGTTTGACAAAAGGCGGAAAAGTGAGGTTGAGGTATGTGGACTGTTGTCTGGCTTGTCAGTTTGCTGCTAATTTACACACACTACGCATGTTGGATTATGTTGGTTATACTAGCCTTTGGTGCCCTGAATATCCAGTTTCATGTCGCTTTCAATATTATAGTTATCAGTTAGCCTAGATCAATTCAGTACCTTGAACTGCTCAATAACACAATACCTGTACAGGCAAAGCAGTTATGATAATCTGGTTCTGTTTTTGTTTGTGAATGTAGGCAAACATTAAACATTCTGAGACTCAGCTGGATGACTTGAACAAGAGGGCAGGGAAACTGGAGGAATATGTTAACACCTCTAAGTATGTTTTGTTCTTCCATCTCAGCTCTTCCATCTTATTGTAGTGGTCTTTCTTTTTTTGCTCATCGTAAAGTGTTTCGAAGTTAGATTTTGGTTTTCCCCTGTGCCAAGTGATTGATAAATGTTTATGTCTGTGTTTATGATGTTAGATATACTTGTATTTCTGCAAAGTGGCCTTGTAAAAGGGTTAATGAGAGCATGAGTGACTCTCATTTAATTGAGGGACTAAGGAAAAAGATTAATGTTTCAGTTGTGGGTAGAAATGTTGCTTGGTTAATAGCCAATTCAGTAAAATAGGCGAGCAAGGACATTAATGGAGGGCTTTGTAGTTTGTTTTGATCTAAAATTTAGTCCCACTTTAATTTAGATAGCTCCGATTAGATTGTTTGTTAGGTCTTACTATTGTCCGAGGAAACTGAAAATGAAGTGTCACCTAACCTGTCTCCACCTTCATTACCCTGCACAGTTTCCCTTCTCATTTTATTATCTCTGCTGTCTTTGGCAGCAAAGCTCTGGTAGAACAACGAGAGCAAGAGGAGCGTCTGGCGAAAGAGTTGGAGCGTGGCCGTATACGGTTGCAGGAGTTGAACGAGGAGCTGGCACAGGTGCTGGGGGAGCTGCAGAACGCGCGCATAGATAGCCAGGAGAACTGTCGTCAGCAAAAAAGAGATGAGGTCCTCGAAAGCCTGCGCAGACTTTACCCGGATGCTGTGGTATTGTAACTGACACACTGACACTCAGCTAACACTTTCCATAAGTTGAACGGACCACCTCAGTGTATCTACATTCCAAATCCATTAAATCAGATCCACATACCACATAGGTGCACCTTGTAGTTATACAATTACAGACGGTAGTCCATCTGTTTCTCTGCATACTTTGTTAGCCCCCATCACCTTTTTTCAATGGTCAGGACCCCCACAGGACCACCGCAGAGCAGGTATTATGTGGGTGGTGGATCATTCTCAGCACTGCAGTGACGGTGCTGTGGTGCTGTGTTGGTGTGTGTTGTGCTGGTGTGAGTGGATCAGACAGCAGTGCTGCTGGAGTGTTTAAACACTGGGTCCACTCACTGTCCACTCTATTAGACACTCCTACCTTGCTGGTCCACCTTGAAGATGTACAGTCAGAGCCGATAGCTCATCTGCTGCTGCACAGTGCAGTGTTGGGCATACTCTAGTCCTTCATCAGTGGTCACAGGACGCTGCCCACAGGAAGCTGTTGGCTGGATAGTTTTGGTTGGTGGACTATTCTCAGTCCATCAGTGACACTGAGGTGTTTAAAAACTCCAGCAGCACTGGAGTTGGGTAGTGTCCCCAATATTTAATTCACCCAAAAATCAACATCACCTAGTGTTAGATATCCAGTCTTTTTATAGCCTGTTAGACCTTTATGTGTAGTGTCTATTACATGACTATTACATTTGTACTGTATATTGAGAACTGTATATTCCAGATCTCCTCCTTAACTCCTTAAATGCTTACTAACTGGTTTTCTTTTTGTCTAGTATGGGCGCTTGGTGGATTTATGTCAACCCATCCACAAGAAGTACCAGCTTGCTGTTACCAAGGTGTTTGGCCGATACATGAATGCTATAGTGGTGTCCTCAGCGAAGGTGGCTCGTGACTGCATTAAGTTTGTCAAAGAGGAAAGAGCTGAGCCAGAGACCTTCCTACCTATTGACTACCTAGATGTGAGTTTGGGACAGTCATGTTACCTCTAGCATAAAGCTAGATAATTCAGAGAGATTGCAAAAATTATGATTTCAGATGTGATAAAAGTTTGGCTTTGGTTTCACTGCACAGCAGTTGTGCAGTGTAAGAAGAAACATTGTTTTGTTTGTTTGTTTTTAATACATATTTTCAAACATGCAACATTGCTCCTGTGTCAGGTAAGCCCTCTGAACGAGCGTCTGAGGGAGATGCGAGGAGCCAAGATGGTCGTGGATGTGGTGCAGTGTTCTCAAAATGCACCTCAACTAAAAAGAGTGGTGCAGTTTGTGTGCGGGAATGCCCTGGTCTGTGAGACTCTTAAAGATGCCCGCAATGTTGCTTTTGGTGGCCCTGTGCGCTTTAAGGTGAGGTTTATGTGTCATGCTTATTTTGAAGAATTAGTAAGGTCAAAATAACCACACATGTAGTTTCAGATGGTTGATTTTTGGTTAATACTGGAGAATGACAGCTGAACTACAAGTTGAGTCTTCAAGCTGAGCCTTTAAAATCACAGTTTTTCCTATTTTCATAAACAGTTCCAAAGCTTCCCAAGTGCTAATTGATTTGTTAGTTTTAAGAGATATCGTAAATTATGGGTTACAAAATGTGTAAGAGGAAGCTTCTCAATCTTTATGAAAAGCTCTGCTCTTATACTACTCTGTAATTTGACAGACTATATCGCTGGATGGTACCATGTTCTCCAAATCGGGTGTGATCTCTGGTGGCTCTGTGCACCTACGTAGCAAAGCTCGGCGCTGGGAGGAGAAGGAGATGATTGGCCTCAAAGAGCGGAAGGAGCAGCTTACTGCAGAGCTGAGGGTGAGAGCAGACGAAGAGAAAGCTTTTGCACATATGGAAATGCAGAAACTGTGCTGATCGAGATAACGGATTCAGTGGCCAAGCATAGTTGTTCAAACCTATAAACCTTGAATACTATGTAGACATCTTGAGTAGGTGCTTGAAGATCAGATGATGAGGCCTCAAAAACAACAAAACATGAACATGTTGCATGATGCTTTCATAGTTAATCACATTCCTTTTTGGCCAAAATATGACCTTAAACTGGGCCTTCTGTATTTACACTCGTCATCAAAAGAATTTCTGTGCCCAGAAGGAAGTGTGGGATTGCGGTGCTATTGGGAATGAAGATAAAGGTTACCAGGAACAATAAATGATGATGGATTTAGACTGATATGATCAATATTTATTGAGCTACACATACAGAAGTAGTGTCTCTCAGTATGACACGACACCACTGCAGTCTTTGGTGACGGTGACGTGGTGTTAAGGACAGTCGATGTAGCATGTAGTCCTGCGTGGTGNGTGCTATTGGGAAGGAAGATAAAGGTTACCAGGAACAATAAATGATGATAAATTTAGACTGATATGATCAATATTTATTGAGCTACACATACAGAAGTAGTGTCTCTCAGTATGACACGACACCACTGCAGTGATGGTGATGTGGTGTTAGGGACAGTCGATGTAACGGTCTGTGTGCATGTAGTCCTGCGTGGTGCAGCCGTCTGCCAGTGGTGCTGCACTAACAGGATGACTCATGATGGGCATCATTGCTCACTGAAGGTAATCATGGCTGTTGGGTCAGTCAGGTACAGCGATAAGGCCCATCTCTACTTACGTCACATACGTGGCCGAGCCTAAAACTTGAGTCATTCGCATGTCTTATGATTTCAAAGCTACCCACTAATTTTCATTTATGTCAGTTGATTCCTTCTGGGTGCAGCTATTTGTTCAGCTGTTGTTTTCAAGATTACTGTAATTTGCAGCTTGATTTTCTCCTTCTGACAAATGTTCACAGTTAGAAGTTAATTTCCATTTTATAGTCAGCCAGATGCCAGTAATGGCACAGATGATTTGGTAGTATGATCATTTTGATATTATCTGAGTCTCTGCTGAGTCCTATTGTGTGAGAATCATAGAGGCAATGACCAGCGAGAGAGATAGCAGAGAGAAAAAGTGCCTGTATAGTGTGTAATTAATATAGAACTGACAATTTGCATAAATATTGGAACTCTGTGTATGTGTGTGGACAGGATCTGATGAAAATGAGGCGAAAGGAGGCTGAGCTGAAGCAGATCAGAGCCCAGGTTCAAGGCATTCAAACTCGCCTCAAATATACCAACTCTGAATTGGAGACCATCCGCAAGAGGAGTATCCCAGCCTGTCATGCTGTAAGGCTGTTTATCTGTTTATTTCTTTCATTTCTTTCTTTTTTGTTAGATCTATCAAATCAAATCAAATCAAATTTATTTATATAGAGCTTTTTACAACTTATGTTGTCTCAAAGCAGCTTTATAGAAATTCAGTAATAATAATTAATTAAGGAGAGAAAAGAAAGAAGCCCCCGGTGAGCAAGCCGAAGGCGACGGTGGCAAGGAAAAACTCCCTCTAGTAGAAGGAAGAAACCTTGGGAGGAACCAGACTCACACTATTAGAGCTATTCTGCTGTTTTTTCACATTTACTCACCCGTTTACATCTTAAACGTTTGTATGTGTGTACGTGTGTGCCTGTATGCTGCAGGAAATCTCCAGACTGGAAAGTGAACTCTCAAACCTTGAGTCCCACATCGTTATGCAGGCTGAAAATGTGCAAGTGAAGGACAGTGAGATGATGGCCATTAAGGAGAAAGTCAATCAGGTACCTTATTCGCACAGCACAGCCTTTGCATTGCTTTGATACCCACACTCCTGTGCAAAGTGGCAAAACATTAAGTGTGTAATAGTCTTAACGATAAACCATTAAACAAACAGAAAAAGTGTCTTAGTGCGGGAGGCACATTTTTCTCTGTAATTTCTTTGAATAGTGGTGTTTTGTGGGTAAACTTCCAGACAGTATTTTGCAAAAAGAAGAGTCAGTATTGTTCCACTTGTCACTGATAGCTTCAAATAGCTGAAAACATTGATAAATTAGTTTGTATTTAATGTAAGACAAAATGTTCTCACAAGTTATTTTCTATAGGAGTTAAATCTGGGCCCTCGACAAAACAATCAGAGGAAACCATTGTAATTTTTGCTTGGTCCTTTTTGTTCCAAGTGACCTGTACTTCATATCCTTTACTTCATCTCTTAACATGCTTAAGTAGAGCAAGACAGGACATTCTGCCTCATTAGATACACTGATCCAACTTTTTTGTTGTAGGTGGAGGATACAGTGTTCTCAGACTTCTGTGCTGAGATTGGGGTTGCCAACATTCGGGAATATGAGCAAGACTACATGAGACAGCAAGAAGAGCTTGAGGAAAAGCGGTATGACTCTTAAGCCCTGTTCAGGATAGAATGTATATTTTTTCCCAGTGCAGTTATAATAATTTGGTTTGTGCAGGATAAAGTATAATTTCTGCAAATTACCCCAAATAGCCCAGATTGAAGCATAATCACACAGACGTTCATGTAAACATTTTGCCACATAACATGTATTTTGACATGTTCCAAATAACAACACTGTGTGCGGCTAAATAGAAAATACGGCAACAGAAAACAAAGAAAATGTCCAGAATTTTAGTAGCCTTGCCATAAATCGATGATTTAAGGAAAGTGGATCATGGAGGTGCCGTGTTCTGAGCTTTGAATTGAATCAGTGAATCATAGAAGGTAGTTTACTACTGTAATTATCATTTAGCGTTACTTAGCAGTAAAAAAACAGTCTGTAATGTCTCAAAACACAGCATTCCCCCAAGTAAAACTAATTTACCTCCAGTAGGACAAGATGCACACAGAATGCAGGAGCACACACACGATACAAATGTTTGGAAGTATAGTTCAATTTGGCAAAATATCAGAGGATCAGAAACTTAATTAAAACAAACTAAATTTTGTTTTTCAAGATTAATATTGAAAGATTGAAAAGATTAACGGTTGACCATGTACTTGGTTTCATGATGTATTGTGTGCCCTTACTACCAGGTTATTCTCCTACACAGAAACAGGATTACATGTATTAAGTGTATTAGCTGTTCTCCACAGGCTGCAGTTTGAGACCCAGCGCACAAGACTCAACACACAGCTGGAATATGTGCAGGAGCAACTAGACACACAACGCAGGAACATGAGCAAAATGGAGGATTCAATCAGAAAAGAGGAAGATGTGATCCTCACCTTGAGAGAGGCAAGCCAACTTAGTCACAGCTTACTTTTCATCTATTTATATGTCTTATTTCATGTGCTCATTATTTTTGATTGATGGTTTTCAGGTTAGTTAGAAACATGTACTACATATACCTGTATATATACACACACAGCACACAAATTCCGATATAGAATCGAGACACAGATACGATAAACAGCTAAACATCACCTTTACTGAAGCACCTAAAATAGGTACATCCTGTGTGTTGTATACAGTGGTCTGGTGGATCTGGTTCACTTTAGTTCCTCCTTAAAGTCTAATTTCAAACATTTTAAAAACATGATCTAATTTTTGTTGCTGCATAGAATTGGGTTTACATTCTGAGGACGTATGTCATTTCTGAAGTTTTCAAGTCGTGAGCCACATTTAAAAGGCTTGTGTGTTCCTTTAGGAGGAAGAACGCCTACTGGCTATTGTTGATGAGACTCAGTCCAAGATCCAGGAGTTAAAGAACCTGCTGCTGGGACAGAAGGCCTGCGTTAATGATGCCAAGGCTGAGCTGGACAGGAATGTTAGGGGCCATCAGGAGAAGTCTAGGTGTCTGTCTTTGCTAATAGTGGATCAGGAAATGAACAGGTGTTGTAACGGAGCACAGCTTAATAAAGGTACCTGAATCTTTCCCCTCTCTCCCTGTCTCTCAGAGATCTGGTGAAACAGCAGAAGCAGCTGATCTCTGCAGAGACAGCTTTGGAACAGCAGAGGCTATGTAAGCACAACCTGCTGCTGGCCTGTAAAATTGAAAGCCTTCCTCTCACTCTTCTCTCGGGAAGGCTGGATGACATCAGCGATATTCAGGTTTGCAGACAGAATGCCCAGCTTTCTAAATGGAGATGAATACGCTAGTCAAATTAGCACCTACAGAGTTCATTTAGTCCTGCACTGGTTCTCTAATATCCCTCAGTGCAGTATTTATCCTTGTTTTCTCTACTTTAGCTTACATGATTTATGTTATGTAGAGCTTGATCATAGCTGACTTTGTTGCGCCATATTGGCATTAACTATGCAGCTCAGCTAAGAGATGAACTGGAAAAAGCTACGGCTTTTTAAATCTGTGTGGTGAAACTCAAGACATTCGGAAACACTTCACCATGTTGCAAGAAACGAGAAAGTAATGCAGTGATGTTGTTTCTTAATCTAGCCTGTCACACAGTGAAAGGTCTTTACTTTCAAACACAGCTGGACTCTGAGTCCCTGAGTACCTACACACTGGACATCTACGAGCATGAGGCACAGATGGTGTTTGACTATGGACCACTAGGAGATGAGCTGAAAGTGAGGCCAAGCATGCACACACAGACAAACTCCACTTTTATCTGAGACATAATTTATTTGAGGAGTCAGTCCTGGCTTTTTACTTGAGTAATTCAGCATGATGCTTTATTCCCACCAACATATTTTAACATAGATTCTCCAGGTGAAAATTGCTAGATTGTTTACACACAAGTGCAGGTTGTTTTAGACAGGAGAGAGGTCCCTGGCAGTATGGTGGCACCATTATTCAGTAACTTTCTATGTGTGTGCAGAGTCTGACTGAGGAGGATGAGATGGAGGCCCAGTTGGAGATAATGCATGAGAAAGTGTCACATCTGGACAGACTGATACAGGTGTCCAAACCGCCCAACATGAAGGCCTTGGAGAAGATGAGGGAGGTGAAGGACAGCTTCCGTGGAGTCATGGACGGTATGAGATGGTCACCAACCTTGTCCCTGGAGTGTTAGCTTCATGCTGAGCTTAGTTCCAACTCTGATCTAACACTCGCCCAGCTAATGGGGCTGTTACAAAGGCACTGATTTACTAGATCCAGCATTCCAGATTAGGGTTGGAATTCAGTTCTGCAGGTAACTACATCTCATAGAGAAGGGATCTGAAAACTCTTTAAGCTACATTTAGGCAGGTACTCACATCTGACCCTTTTCAGATTTGTCCAGTATACACATGGGATCCTTTCTGTATCACTATGGACCATATTTGCACAGCTAATTAACAAATACTTGCACATCCTCTGCAGATGGGGAGTCTTTGCCACTATGGGGCAAATGCCATCCGAACCTTTAATACTTAGATGCCTTGCCTGTGTTTCTCTCTGTGTACCAGCGTTTGAGGCCAGCACAAGCGTAGCTAAGAAGTGCCATCAGGAGTTTGAACAGGTGAAAGGAAAGCGCTTCCATCTCTTCAGTCAGTGCTTTGAACATGTGTCTGTCGCCATCAACCAAATCTACAAACAGCTATGCAGAAACGACAGTGCCCAAGTGAGACTCATATGTCTTATTCTTTTTGCACCCCCCCCTCTCTCTCTGTCTCCCTACACATGTTCTGAGACTACCATACACTATATTGCCAAAAGTATTCGCTCGTCTGCCTTCACATGCATATGAACTTGAGTGACATCCCATTCTTAATCCATAGGGTTTAAAATGATGTCGGTCGACCCTTTACAGCTATAACAGCTTCAACTCTTCTGGGAAGGCTTTCCTCAAGGTTTAGGAATGTGTTTATGGGAATTTTGACCCTTATTCCAGAAACGCATTTGTGAGGGCAAACACTGATGTTGGACGAGAAGGCCTGGCTTGCAGTCTCTGCTCTAATTCATCCCAAAGGAGTTCTGTCAGGTTGAGGTCAGGACTCTGTGTAGGCCAGTCAAGTTCTTCAACACCAAACCTGCTTATCCATGTCTTTATGGACCTTGCTTTGTGCACTGGTGTGCAGTCATGTTGGAAAAGGAAGGGGCCATTCCCAAACTGTTCCCACAAAGTTGGGAGCATGAAATGGTCCAGAGTCTCTTGGTCTGCTGAAGCATTAAGAGTTCCTTTCACTGGAACTAAGGGGCCGAGCCCAACTCCTGAACAACAACCCCACACCATAATCCCCCCCTCCACCAAACTTTACACTCGGCAGAATGCAGTCAGACAAGTACCGTTCTCCTGGCAACCGCCAAACCCAGACTCATCCATCGGCTCGCCAGACGGAGAAGCGTGATTGGTCACTCCAGAGAACACGTCTCCACTGCTCTAGAGTCCAGTGGCGGCGCTTTACACCACTGCATTTGACGCTTTCCATTGAGCTTGGTGATGTAAGGCTTGGATGCAGCTGCTCGGCCGTGGAAACCCATTCCATGAAGCTCTCTACACACTGTTCCTGAGCTGCTCTGCAGAAAGTTGGCGACCTCTGCGTACTATGCCCCTCAGCATCTGCTGACCCTACTCTGTCATTTTACGTGGCCTACCAGGGAATATTTAGTAGGGAGGAAATTTCACGACTGGACTTGTTGTGCAGGTGGCATCCTATCACTGTATCACGCTGGAATTCACTGCGCTCCTGAGAGCGACCCATTCTCTCACTAATGTCTGTAGGAGCAGTCTGCATGCCTAGGTGCTTGGTTTTATACACCTGTGGCCATGGAACTGATTGGAACACCTGAATTCAGTTATTTGGATGGATGAGTGAATACTTTTGGCAACATAGTGTACATACAGCATTTTCCTGTGAGAACCCATTAAACATCAGTGATTATGCATGCTGGTTGCATTAAATGTATTTCTTCTCTATTGGTCTCTCATGATCGTCTCTTTTTATAATGACATTTTTAACTCATTTTGACCACACATGTTCGCTCTAGGCTATTCTGAGTGCTGAGAATCCAGATGAGCCTTACCTGGATGGCATCAGCTATAACTGTGTGGCGCCTGGTAAGAGATTTATGGCCATGGACAATTTGTCAGGAGGAGAGAAGGCTATTGCAGCCCTTGCACTGTTGTTTGCTATCCACAGGTAATACTCAATATGTTCTACCACATACGCAAAACAAAGACTACTGTCAGTTAGTTTGTATTTTTACAGCCTGACGTTCTTTGTCATAGCAGTTCTTCAAAACTAACTTTGAATGAACTGGTCATAGTAATAATTAGTGACGCAGGTGTTTCCTTTAACCCCTGGAACCCTAGGCCGGCATTTTGTAAGCAGTTTGCATGGCTCTATTCTATAAGACGCAAGTCAGGAAAGTGTAGCATGTCTAAGTTAACTCTCTTATGAAGCTTGTGAAGAAAAGAGCCATGCGATCTGCCTATAGAGGACAGGCTTAGGGTTCCAGGGGTTAAATGTTGTTCAGTGGTCTAGGCCTTTTGGCTTACTCTCTTTGCATTCATTCCCAGCTTCCGCCCTGCTCCATTCTTTGTGTTAGATGAAGTGGACGCTGCCTTGGATAACACAAACATCGGCAAGGTGAGACCAGCCTTACTGTAACATCTACTATTGTACTCCATTAAATCAAGAAAGTTTCTGAAGGTGTCATCCTGTTACACCTGAGTCAGGGAGTTGTCCACAGTTGTGTTCTTGTTAGCCGTGCATTTTGCAAGCTTTCATTGTGTTCAGTGTTTTTTGGATTCAGGTGTTATCGCAGTTCAGATAATGCTACTGAACTAGTTAATTCATATACTCGACCACTCAAATGTTTGAGCGATTTGCTGTCAGGGTTTTCTGTGAAATAAATCCAATTTATTTTGATGTTAGTACTCACGTTTTGAGATATTGAGGAAGTTACAGGAAGCTATACAAATTGTGAAATTACAGATGTATCCAGAATTATGAACAGAGGTGTACACTATGTTGTTGAAAATGATCCAAAATTTACTTATAATAAAATGGATATTCTTGTGTATAAATATCCTGGAGGTAGATATTTTAAGAAGGCATTACTAAAAATAGATGATTGCAGTGTGTTATTAACCATTATAATTGCTTTGTGCCCAAAGACTTGAAATATTAAATGTTGCATTAAAAATGCAGCAAATATTGAAATGTAAATTGATTCCAAACTCATTAATGTTTTTAGTGTAAATCAAAAACCATATGCAGAAATTGTTCACCACTCTAAAATCTGAAGATGATTTTTAAGCCACATTTTGAGTTCTTTTCTTTCTTGTACAGGTAACAAGCTTTATTAGGGAGCAATCCAGAGAGAACTTCCAGATCATCGTCATCTCACTGAAAGAGGAGTTCTATTCCCGTTCAGATGCTCTATTAGGGGTCTATTCTGAGGTACGCGCACACATATACATACAGGTTTACTCATATGTATACTATATGGACAAAAGTATTTGGACACACCTCTTAATCATTGTATTGCTTTGTTTAATTCACTCCCATCGACAAATGTGTATACAATCAAGCACCTAGCCATACGGTCTGCCTTTACGGGCATTAGTGAAAGATTGGGTCGTCCTAAAGAGCTCACTGAACTCCAACGTGGTGCTGTAATAGGAGGCCACCATTGTAGGAAGTCAGTTTATGAAGTTTCCTCCCTCCCAGATATTCTACGATAAACTTTGAGTGGTATTTTTGAAAAGTGGAAGAGTTTAGGAACCACAGCAGCACAGCCATGAAGTGTCAGACCACAGAAAGTTACAGAGGGAGGTTGCAGAGTGCTAAGGAGCATAGTGCGTAAACGTCTCCAACGCTCTGCTGACTCAGTAACTGGTGTGCCAGGAGCTTCATGACATGGGTTTACATCACCAAGCACAATGCTGAGCGATAGATGGAGTGGTGTAAAGCGGCGGCACTGGACTCTGGAGCAGTGGGAACAGTCAGTCTGATAAACGAGTCTGGGTTTAGAGAACGCCGGGAGGATGTTACTGGCCTGACTGCATTGTGCCGACTAAAGTTTGGCGAAGGAGGGATAATACTATTGGGCTGTTTTTCAGGAGTAGGCTTAGAGCCTCTTAGTGAAGGAAAGGGAAGGGGAATCTTTCATTAGACCAAGACACCTTGGACAATTGTGTGCTTCCAACTTTGTGGGAACAGTTTGGAGAAGAACCTTTTCTTTTCCAGCATGACCCAGTATCCCAGTGCACAAGGCTAGGTCCATAAAAGTTGGTTGGGAAGGGGTTGGTGTGGAAGAACTTGAGTGGTTGCACAAAGCCCTGACCTCAACCCTATCAAACACCTTTGAGATAAAGTACAATGGAGATTGCGAGCCAGTCCCTCACGTTTAAAATCAGTTTCTGACCTCACAAATGGTCTTCTGGATGAATGGGCAAATGTTCCCACAGACACACTCCAAAATCTTGTAGAAACCTTTTCAAACGAGTGGAAGTTGTTACAGGGGACAGGGGAATTGAATGTCATACTGGGGGCAGTCCTGGGCAGTAGGTTAGGGAACCAGCCTTGTGATCTGAAGGTCGCCGGTTTGGTTCCCTGAACTGAAAGAACATGAATGAAGTGCCTAACCCCGAACTCCTAACTCCTCAGGCACCATGGATAGGGTTGCCCACCGCCCCGGGCATGTGTGTTCACTAGTGCGAAAGTTGAATTCCTCTGTGTGTAAACACACTTCGGAAAAGTGGTTCTAATCTAAAAGCTCCTGTGTGTGTCCCTGTACTTTTGTCCATATAGTGCATGTACCTGAACATGATCAGAATTGGAAGTGAGCCTTCTGTTTCCCCCGTCACACATGCTGCTCCTGTGCAGACCTACTGCTGTTTGTCCTTTTTCATTGAGCTCCTTTCTCTTTATCGCCCCCTGCAGTACAACGAGTGCATGTTCAGCCGCCTGCTCTCCCTGGACCTCACTCCGTACCCCCTCAATGACGAGAACGGCAATGAGAGAGGGAGATTTGATGGAGAAACAAGGAAAGACGGGAAATGATGAAACGACTTTGTTCTCGACAGGAAAATACTTTATGACATGTTCAGTCAGCAGTGGTTAACTTCTGGAGGAGTTCACTTTGCTTTAAAACCACCCTCTTTATAGGGGAGTTTCTGCGTTTTTTGTTTTCTCAGAGTAATTAAAGTTAATTAAAGCACTTACATGTAAACAGAGTCATTCAGAGGGGGTTGGTAAGTAAACTGCTCATCCAGTGATCTCAGAGACCGAATAATTCCCCTTTAAATATCTAAACTGACTTCTCAGTTATTGTACCAAATAGCAGTTGCTTTGTATTCAGTTTCAGTAGTATTTGCTGCTTTATTCACAGTATTACTGTCTTGCTAATGTTACAGTAGCACGTTTGCGCAGTATGTTTACTAGTAATAGGTCATTTTGGAGAGGCCAAGGAATGTTTCTTGTTGCTGCACTGAAAGTAAGGCTGTGTGTTTTCCAATAAACATGTGTTCCTATAAAGGGGACTTTTATTGTGAAGGTTTGCTTTTAAAATGTACATCTTTTGTTTATTATTCCTATTAACATCTGCTTACAGCAGCTGAGGGCTCCTGAAACCTCATTAGTGTCAGTGTCTCACTGTTCTGACCTCTCACTCTCTCGATATCTCTTCCTCTCCCTCTCTCTCTCATCCCTTTCTTCTATCACATGCCCTGCTTGAGTGTGAGTTAGGCAGAGAACGATGAGCTTCATTTCCCTCTCCTAGCCTTCTCCATATGTCTATCTCTCACTGGCACATTTCATGGCGTCCTACACAGTGGTCCTGGTCCCTCTACGGAGCAGCGTCAACAGCTTGGATGCCTTGCGATTCTTCCTCTGGGTTAGTTCTTCCATTTACTGATAAGTTACAAGTTACTAAGCTGTAGTTGAGGCTTCTAATAGCCTGTTGTGGAAGTACTTGGATTTTAATCTAACCTGATTTTCCTATTTCCTTAGTACATTGGTAAAAATATAATGCTTTCCTTTACATAGGTAAAGTCACTTGTTAGTGTTTTCAGCCCGTAGCACATTTACCAAATGTTGTGTGTCTCTGCCTGGCATGGATGAGTCGTTTCGATGCAGTTGAATTGGCACTTTTTGTGAGTGAAAAGTGGAAGTTTCCAGTAGGTATGTTTGGAAAGGTCACATGGAGACTTTAACCTAGTCTGGTACTGAAATGACATTACTGGCCTTTACTGATTACAAGTTTAACTTGTAGTTCTTAAACGAGTTTGCATGTTTTTGATGACTTCATTGTACTCCCCTCATGCCAACTATAACAGCCTGCTGCTAAATTCCTACCCAGCTTCTAGAGTGGTGTCTGTACTTCCCAAGTCCATAAGAAAGTTCTGCATGGTCTATTTTTATTCAGCTCAATCATCAGTCATTGCAAAACAATGAAAAGAATGTGTGAATCTTTTAAGTGCTAGGTACTAAGAATTCTAGGTATTGAAAAATATGTGATGTTGTCAGAAACAGCCTGAACAAGAGTATCTTGTAGTTTGTTATCTTTATCTGTTGGTTCGCTGCTGCATTCTGTAAAACTGGGCAAGCAAACCAGACACTTGCGGATATCTAAAAAGGGTTTGTAGTTTATTCACAAAAGGACAATCCGGAAGAGCAGTCAGAAAACCAGGCCAGATCAAAACCGTGAGAGCCAATATCAGAACCATGGGGATGACAGAAGGCAAAAGCGAGAAGACAGCCCAAGGTCAAAACCAGGAGAGCAAACAGTCCAAACAAAGTACAACTGGAACAGTCAAAGAGAGGTGTAAAAAATAGAAGCAGGTCAAACATGGTGAAAACAGCCAACAAGCAAAACGCCAAGTATGCAAACACGAAGTCGGCAATACCTTGCAAGGAACTGCCTGAAACAGTATCTGTATTTGAAATGGCATACTACATACTACTCGCATACTAAATCTACCTAAAAGTAGTATGTAGTACGTGTCCAAACTGAAGATCTGTAGTGCACTGGAGATCCCCGGATGGTGTTCTACTCCAGTCAGAGTTTCTAGTATACAGGGGCAGTTATCTTCCTGGTGTACTGCATCCCATCATGCACCACGGCCTCACCAGCACTCAGCCTGCTTCAGCCAGAGAAAACAGGTGAGAGTCATTAGTACTCAGGGGAGAGTGATCTGCAGGCCCAATCCCATTTCTTATTTTTACCCCTACCCCTCACTGCTTAAATACATTTAGGGCATCATATGCCTCCAAAGAGGCGGATGACCATTATTTACTATCACCACCAAGAATTCTTCGGTGATATATATTCGCAGGGCATTCTGGGAATTTACTCCGTTTGGAGCGTGCCTCTGAAAAATCTCAGTTTGAAGGGCCATGTAGCCCAAACCCATCGCCCTACCCCAAGTGTTAGGGGCAAGGGGTGAAATGGGATTGGGCCGTAGACTGGTTCCAGATTGGTGGTTGTGGGGCATGTGATAGTGATGTCATACACCAGTGACTCCTGGGAGTTGTAGTGTGGAGGTGAAGCAAGAGCAGAGGGCGAAGCAGGAGATGTGACACATTAAATAACATATTGCATGAATTATATGTTTATTAATGTTTACTGGGAAATAAAAGTAAAATTCAGAGTCCAGCGTGAATGAATTGAGTGTTTATGATAAATTAGCATATTTTTATCACCATAAAACAAAATCAAGTACTGAACCTTTCTGTGTGTGCAGCTGCAGGAATGACTTTGGCATGAACAGCTACTAACATTAAATATTAATAATAATCATTTTTATGTTACAATAAAAACAAAAAGCTTTTTAACACAAAGCTTCCTGAGGTACAAAGTGGTATTATAAGACTGACGTGCTGAGGCTAGGTGGTTAGCATGCTAACTTCAGTAGATACCTCTGCACAGTACATGGATGCCTTTGACACACTGTTTAAACTCTTACTTCTTCTCATTCAGTTGTTAATGTTAGTTCATGTTGTAACGTTTTAGAGTAAATATCTTACTGTTTGTTGCTTTAAACCTTGTGGTAAAAGTGAAGCCTTTACATCTTCAATCAAATCCTCATTATAGCTGAAATTACCAAATACAATTCTAAAGAAATGACGTCTACTAAAGATTGCAAACTGTCTCAGTGTAATAGGATTGGGCTAGACACCAGCGCTGTCAGTGAATGAAGAGACCTTAATCCACAAAAGTAACACCTCTATCAAGTCCCAGGATGTATAAACGGATGTGCCTGATGTATGATTTCAGAATGTACAGCAGTGTCAGGCACAAAGAACTTGTGCACAACAGCGAATAACAAGCACACATTTAAACAGGGCAATGCTGGGTCCAGAATATGAGACAAGCAGGGATCAAAGCCAGGAGATCAAACAGGCCAGCAACCGAATCCGAAGGGAAATCCAAGAGAATGGTCAGAACACAGAAGGATGGTCAGAACCAGGGAGAAAGAGCAGACAAAGCCAAAGGGAGAATCAAGAGAGATAAAGCCAGAGACGAAGGGAGGTCGGAACCGGGAGAAATAGGTAGAAGGTCACAGGGACAACGCTCGGAATTGCAAACAGTGTTTGGCAAAACTTCACAACACGTGTGTGTGTGTGTGTGTGTGTGTGTGAGAGGGGTTTAAATGCAGGTGTGTGTAAATGATTGCGGGTGATGCTAATCAAAACTCGGGCGACCTAGACGTGGGTGTGACGTCATCAGGTAGTGCACTGTAGGGAAGGGAGTCCTGGAGACCCAGAGGCGTGATAAGCAGGGAATGGAAGCTGATTCCATCAGATGCCTTTGCTGCAGGGTTGTATTGATACCACTGATTCAGGTAAATTTAAAGGACTCACGTCAAAGGAAAATCGAAATTCCTTTGCTTCAAGAACATGAGTCAAATAATATCTATATATTTTTAAAGCTTCAAAATGTCCCTGCAGTCCATACACCGATCAGTCGTAACATGAAGACCATCTGTATCTTCACTCAGTGTCCACTCTATCAGCTCCACTGACCATATAGGAGCACTCTGTAGTTGTACAGGTCCAGACTGTAGTCCATCTGTTTCTCTGTATACTGTATTACCCTGTTCTTCAATGGTCAGGACCCCCACAGGACCACCACAGAGCAGGTATTATGTGGGTGGTGGATCATTCTCAGCACTGCAGGGACATTGACGTGGTGGTGTGTTAGTGTGTGTTGTACTGTTACGAGTGGATCACAAGGAGACGGGAGGTAGGTCAGAGTAGTGTGCATTATTGTCCTTAGTCTTTAGATGACAGCGATGAAGGTGATGGTTGTGAAATCCCACTAGAATAAATAAATAAAAAAAAACAGAATAAACAAGCAAAATCACTAAATCCACAAAAATACTTTTATATGCGTCTGGTATCAGTAGATTAGTCTAAATCAGATCCAAAATAAAATTTGTCATATCGAGCTCTTGTGAGGTGAATATAATGATGACTCCTTTTTTTACTGACAGGTAAAGAAACTGCAGGAGCTGGAGAGGGAGAAGGACTGTCTGTGGATGGGGCTGCAGGCTCTGGATCAGGCCCATGCCTGGCTGTGCTGTAAACTGGAGCAAAACAAGCAACCGCAGGTCAGTAAAGGGTTAATAGGGGTGTGGAAATGCATCAGTGCAACCATTTTTCATTGTTCTGTTTCACAGAAGTGGGTATGATCTGGTTCTACTGACAGTTACAAGCACTGAAGTAAAATTGAGAGGGACTTTTACTTTTCAGAGAAATTAAAATGATAAAGCGTTTGTCTGTACTTCAGTGTGTTTGTGAGGAGAGAAATCTACTTAGTTCCTATGTGCTTTTTTACATGCTTCATTTCATCCTGTTATGATGGTGACAGCGCTGCACTGACTAGAGCTTTAGGATTTTATTTTAGGCCAATAAATAAACAAAAAACAGAGGAACGGAGCCTGACACACTTCATGTCCTGTGTTGATAGATGCGGGGTGTACCACTGCAGTTCTGTTAGTTACTGCAGCCTTTATACACTGAAACTGTATAAATGTTCAATGTTCAGTGTGCTTGTTTTTTTGTTTTGGTGGAGAGTTTTTGATAAAAAAAAAAAAAAAAGTCAAAAATTGTTTCAAAAATAGGATGTTCCTTTGTGTGAGGTATGTGGTTGTTCTGCTGTTTTAGGGTCTAAGCCCAGCAGCTCTGTGGGCTCAGATGCAGAGAGTAAACAGCACACTGCACGCTCAGATGTATGACTTAACCGCTCCAACACAGACGGCCCTCAGGTACCCCTGTTAAAGGGAAACTCCACAGTCAACATTTCTGTTTAATTCAGCTTCCAGAGGCACTTATCAACTCAGATAGCTTCACAGTGGTGGCCATAGGAACCATCTTTCCGTATCAACTTACGATCTGACTGTTCAAGATGGCAATTTTACACAGATTCAAATTACAGAAGCAAAGAAGCTCCCCAGTTTCAGTTTCCATTTCCCAAATGCTTTAGCCGAACATGCTAATGTTATTCCTCCTAATAAACAGAACCATGTTTAGATCCGTCTCATTATTCACCACCATCACTGTAATATTTTATCTGAGCAGTTTTCATCAACATTAACACAGGAAGGTAACAAGAGGGGACGGTGGAGGTCGTGTTTCTGCAGCATCTGGGATTTTTAAAAAGCTGTCAGGATAAAAACCTCACAAGTGAAAAAGCTCAGTTTTACAGT
>JAVGWN010000132.1:9605-21253 GCA_034552555.1 Semaprochilodus insignis | reverse complement strand
ATATAGATGTATAGTACAAGCTTATAGTATAGTATAATATATATATTAGATGTACATATAAGTATATTGTTTCTTTGCCTATATTTTACTTTGCTTCGTTTTTTACATTTTTTTTTTAGTTTAATATCAAAATGTTCAATTGTAAAAATGACTCTGAATGTGTTTGTTCAGCTGCATCAGTGTTATAATTGATTTTTACTGGTTTGCGTAATATTTTGACATGTTATAATGCATTATAATGCTACACTTCAGCTGCATTCATTTGAATTGTTATAATTTATTGGAATGCCCCAACAATAGTATTTAATAAATTGGCTTGTTTTAGGCTAAAAACTAAATCAGTTCACTAGATCAGTTTTTAAATGGAAGTAAGTTTTGTTTTTATTGTCCAGTTTTATTTTGGCCAAAACAAAAGCCACCAAAGATCTTGGTGTACGTGTCTGAATGTTGGGTAATGGTTCCTCTGAGCACATTTTTAAAAATAATTTTATGGTAGCAAAATAGTCTACCTGAATCAAATCAAATTGTGTTGAAATTCGACCCTTCATGAAGCGTTGTACATCCCTAACAGTGACCGTGAAGCAGCTGATTGTGTTATGACGAGGCAGATTTCAGCACATTAACACAAAGTCGACAGTAACACTCAGAGCTGTGTGCGGTAGCGGGGGGACGGTAAACTCTCTCCTGGGTCCGGTCTGGTGGAGGGCTTCATTACAGACTCTCAGCTGTTCTCTGACTCCCTCCTGTCTGCCTTTGGTTTCAGATATCTCCGAGATGGAGTCGTACCACTCCTACTCACCGCAGGAAGACCAGAGGTCGCGGCAGTCTGACCTCTCCTCTCACTCCTCCAACGAGGTGCCGCGAGAGAATGCCAGGTATGCCTGTTGCACTGTGGGTATTCTGTCATGCAGGCCGTATTATTTTCAGACCTAGACATGTGCTCTGTCTGAGCCTTTCGCCACATTCATTTCATTCCGGAGCTAAAAGCACCTTCCTCCCTCCAGATAACAGTCTCTCTCAGCAGCCTTTCATAAAAAGCTGTCATAAAAAGCCTTGTAGCTCATAGCAGTGTTTGTGCCTCTGTGTTGTGTTTTGATAAACGGACTAAAAGTAAAGCACATCTTTCAGGTGTTTGACTGTTCTTGAAATATGTGGATAATTCAGTCACTGGGAAGTCATGTAGAGTCACTTGATGTGAAACGCTTTCACATGCTTTGATTTTGTTGTCTAGTTTTACTTTTGCCTAAACCAAAAAAAAATCTCATCCTGTGCAACCATTTTGAGATGCCACAATTTATTTTAACACCTTTATCTTTTGCCATTCTTAGACTGCTTTAATATTGAAAAAACACTCTGAAAAAATGCCTAATGTGTTGTGTTTATTGTTTATATTTTATTTTCTTTTTATTGCTTAACATCTTTTAAGCATTTTGAAGGGGAATTCCAACCATGTTTCAAAACTGAGGAAAAAAAAAGTTATTTCATTCAGGGTGGTTTGATATGAAACGCTGAACTGCAGAGAAACCTAGTGACACAGATTTCTTTACTCTGGATAAGGATAACTTGAGCCTTGTCTGATAACAATAGGGCACAGTATCTTTTCCTTTAAGCACTATTAAACTTTAAAGGGCCCTTATCCTACATTAATCTCTTGTTTTAGTTTTTTAAGGTCTACTTATTAACATTTGTGTGGTTTGGAGTGCCAAGAAAACAAGAATCTTTTGTTTGTCCACTGTGCCATCGTGTTGAGAGGTACAGTAATTAGCAGAATCATCTGAATTCCATGCAAACCCTCAGTTATGTGTTGACTCTAGGTTTAGGACAGTGGACTGTTTTGCGTGCATCCTCTGCGTTTAGTACAATCCTACTCTTTACAGTGCCAATGTCCTACATTTTTTATTGTCTTGGATTGTTTCTTGGATTGAGGTCAATTTTTGACAGTGACTGTGGTTTCTGTTCTTCCAAAATAGTCAGTATTCATGACCATTCCCAGCCTCTCTTCATCCCTTCGAAATAAACTGTCTGTTTTTCTTACTGCGTCTTTAAGACTGATCTAAGAAAAACAGTCTCTGTTCTGATTGGCTGGCCTGTATTAACACTCCTTATAAGGTCATTGTGAATGGGCAGGTTCGGCTGAATAAAAGGGTATATGGAAATGAGTCGGTTCTTGTGACATCACAGAAATTCAAAACATACACAGGCTATGTGGCCTGGCAGTACTTAATTGGAGTACTACACTTAAGATGAGCATTCAGTTGTATGTTATCATACTGAAACTACTCACTCTACTACTCAGCAGGAAGAGATACACAGCTCACAAACGTCACACCACACCGTGTAAGTGAGCTCAGTTTCAGGATAGATTTGTGACAGGATTGGATCATTTTAATTGTTGTTTCTGTCCAATATCTTATTCAGCATTTTTTCTCATATTGACTGATAACTGGTGTTAAACCGGTGCCATCTCTAGCTGCAAAAAATGGCTGTTTTAAATTTATCATGGCTTTGATGTCACAAGCATGAACTCCATGAATTTCCATATGCACACCCATTCACGCTGAAGAGATAAGAAATGTCGTTACTGCAGACAGGCTGTAGTGGAGTTATTGGAGGTGTGGGATGAGACAGTTAAATGTTTTGCTGTTGCAGTTTGCTGCTGACTGTTGGAAGGCAAAATGGGTCACTCCAGCGTTCCAAAAAGATTCAGATATTCAAAAGAGTGGGTGAAGTTTATTTTTTCCCCCCTACATCTCTTAGGATTTCAGTCTGAACATAACAGTTCATTCCACATTTCAGCCTGGACTGCTTATTGAACAAGACAGCCCGTCAGAACAGTGTCTGTCTTAAAGGCACAGTAACAAAAACAAGAATAAAGAGAGGGCAGAGTAGTCATGTGAAAGTAAATACAGCTGTTTTTAGTACACAAAGCCACAGAGACGGTGTAAGTGGACTTCAGGGAAAAATATAGAACATAGGCCCTTTAGATATAGTTCAGATCACAGCGTGTGAATCATCTGTAGTTGTGCTGGAGATAAATTCCTCAGTGATGGTGCTTATAATGCTTCCAGGGAGGACTCCCAGAGCGGACTACCCAAGATGGCTGCCATGTCTTCCCCTTACCGACTGAAGGAAGAACCAGCTGCTGTGCAGGAGCAGCGAGTAGAGCCAAGAGCAGAAGAGCCGCCAGGTAGAACCTCTGCTTTCAAAACTACACGAAGAGCCAAGACAATGCATAACACTAACAATGTGCAGTGCTTGTCCAAAAGTGTGCAAGACCTACATACCAGGGTATTAATTAAGGGTATAAAGAGGGAGGTTATCCCCCCTTTTTTGCAGTAGGAGCTTCTACTTTTGAGGGAACGCTTTACACAAAATGTGAAGACATGTCCTTCACCAAGTTTAGACTGAGAATTTTCTTTTAGCGTGCTTATGATCATCAGATTCATCTGCTTGCGGGGGGGCAAAGCACAGTCAATGCTACAAAATGTTCTTCTGCATGTATTATGAAGAAACACGAGTGGTGCAATGATCTTAAGACTTTGATCATTTTGGTCACTAACACTATAATGTTATGAATCCATAGCCAACGTTCATTAACTGTGAGTAGGTGTAATATGTATAGAAAACTGAAACTAATCCTGTCACAATGTGTGTTTTTCAGCAGCAGTCAAGACGACACCCAAAATCCTGCTGCGACCCAGTCCTGAAGATGAGGAGATGTATGGGTGAGTACTGCACATCTACCACTTTTCTGGTAGTGTGACTTATTCACTCATACACCTACACTCATATATAAATACATATGCTTTCTCTCACACACATATACAAATTTCCCAGTAGGGGAAATATTCAAACAGCATATACAGTACCGTAGTGTGATGCCTTTTTTGGATCAAACAGAAAGTGCATCTCTTTTTGCTATTCTTTATGCTAATGAGCCGGCTGAGTGGTGACCAATAAGATTGTTGATATGTGGCATTACATACCCTGTGGCATACATTTTAACTCTGTACATCCAAAGTACTTATGGAAAAAATCTGTTCACTTGCAGCCATCTTTGCAACGCTGGGCAGTAACTCCCATCTGTACAAGAATGATCAAATTACCTTTTCAAAAACATTTTTGAAGTCAAAAGCTGTAGTGTTTGGCTATTGCACTTGTGCAGATCTCAACAGGAGGCTTTGCCTGGTAGTACCACAATATCGTCCACCTTTCCCTGCTTGCATTGTAACCCACTAGCTGGCACATTTTCTAAAAGGGTGGGACTTTCTCCATAAACTGACGGTATTAACACCATTACCAATTTTTCCATTTATATGTCAGCCAGTAACTGGCCTCTTATAACATCTTTGGCACCTCTATCTGTGTACCCACATTCCAAAAACCTGCCAAATATGAGTATGACACAGATTTTTCCTAAATTTGCTCTTACGCAGCTTTTCCTTGCATTTGTTCCTTGCCCATTTAGTCATACTTCCATGCACTGATTTGGCTTCAGTTCCACATTTAAAGTTATTTAATCATTTAACTAATTATTTACATGTTTACTATCAGTTGAATATACATGTTGAAACCTGAACTAAGTTTGGTGATTCTTTCACATCTGCCTCTCTGTCTCTCTCTATCTCTCTACCCCTCTCTCTCCTTCTTTCTCCCTCTCTCCCTCTCTCTCATTCTGCGTCTCTAACTTTCTACTTGTGTCTTTTGACTTTGATATCTCTGTCCCTATTGATTGCTGAAAAAACATATGTTAAACATACATAATAAAAGACTGTCTCTACCAAACCCCACCTAATATGCAAGCTACTTGTATATATAATGAGACAAAATACACCATCAACATACTAGTTAACAGAGAGCGTTCTCTTTTCTGTTGTGGTGTGTTATAAGTAGGTAACGTAATGCAATTACAGTTTATCATCTAATCTCTAATATGCTTATTACAGAGCCAATTATGCAGCTGAAACTTAACCACATGTTTATATTTTACATAGTCTGTTAATTACCTTCATAAAGTCTTACATTTTTCTAATAGCAGTGCCATATCCTGGCCTATAATATGTGTGCTGCACACCTGAACATCTCAAGAAGTCAGTTGCTCTGCTCTTTGGGCATTTCCGTCTCGTACAGAGCTGGCAGAAAAGTCTGTCATACTGCAGCTGTTCTGAAGTTAGCTGAGAGCCTTGTGGAGTCTAGTTCCTTTTCTACAAAACCCTTTCGGCAGTACCAGGGCCCTTCATGTCCTCATTCTAGTTACAAAACATGATGGGCACTCACAACAAACTGAGGGCTTGAAGCAGTGATGGATAGCAACGATTGATAAACATTGATTAAGGGCTGAAGAAATAATGCAGAGCTTATTTCTTCGATTCCCTTTTGGCTGGGCAGGTATGTGATACCCAATGGCTCCACCGCTGTGAGGGCTGCCACGTTATCAGAACACTTCTGTTTCTATGTTAATGAAGAAAAAGCCCTTCTAAAGCCGTTGAGTTATCTCCTTACGACAATGGACACTAGCACTTTCATTGATGCATAAAGACACAGCAGTGCACTGCTAAAGTAAGACCCTCATCAAAGCTGCATAGTGCTGTGCATCTGCTTCTGTAGTTGCTCTGGGAGAGAGGGTGAGAGTGAAAGAAGGCTGGGTTGAGGGTCATAGCATTTGTACAGCTCTGCAAACCTTCATCTCTCTGCCTCCATCTCTTTTTCTCTTTCACTCCTGCTCACACTACAGTCAGCCTCATAAATATTCATGGGGCAGAAACTGTGTGTGTGTGTGTGTGTGTGTGTGTGTGTGTGTGTGTGTGTGTGTGTGTGTGTGTGTGGCCTACTGCTGCTGTCTGTGGGGAAGGTTTATTTTTGTGCCCTGTGCTGATGGAAAAGCTTTGTCTCTGTGCCAGAGTGCTGTACCACAGTGAGGTTCTGCACAGCACAGGTGAACAACTCATTCTAAGTGGGGTATGTTACTGTAGCACAGCTGAACACATTCTACCAATGTGTTACTGTAGCACTGTAGCATAGCTGTGCATTATTGTAGCACACCTGAACATGCTCACCACTTGCTCTTGTACTGTGTTACAGTACTACAGGTGAGTTTGTCAGGCTTCCAGCTTTCCCCGCTGCCTCCGACCTCCTGGACCTCATCTCCCAGAGTTCACTCCATGGTGACATCATAGCCACCCACCAGTCACACTTCATTTCCCCGATCAAGCTCTCTTGAATTTTAGCTAGACTCACCTGCACCTCATTTGCCCTTCAGTACCTATACCCATCAGTTACAATCCCTCATTGCAAAGTATTGCCAAACCTTGTTTGCATACTAAGCATTCCCTCTCTATTTCTCTGATTGCTATCTCTGGTTTTGACTCTTCTTTGTTCTCTGACTCTCTCCCTCTTGGATTCTCCCTTTTGGTTTTGTTCGTTTGTTTGATTGTTTACCTGGTTTTGACCTTCCTTTGATCTCTGGATTTCTCTCTGGATTGTCCTCTGATTTGTTTGCCCGTTTATCCGACTCTCTGGTTCTTGACCCCTGCCTGTCTCTCGTACTTCCCCTCAGCCTCGCTCTGTGTTGCCGTGTATTTGTTGCTGGTTCTGATTAGCAACCTGTCAAATAAACACTCTCTGACTTTTAGCTCGGCACGCGCCGAAGTATGTTTGTTCTTGACACCTTTGCATGCAGTGTGGAATTTGTCCTCCGTTTCTTTTACCTCTTCTCAAGTTGACTGCTCTCATAACCTTGAAAAGCTCAGTATCATTCAGTATGTTGGCTGGCTACATAAGCCATAAACTAACAAAATTCTCGGTCTTCTAACTCAACCAGGTGCAATTTATAATGGCAAATTTGCTCACAGTGTCCAAAAGAGCACGCAATGCTATCGAGCTGTGAGGGTGAAGGCTTCCTCCAAGGTGACACACCATCTGCTACTTCAAAATGCTACTAATGCTACATCATGGGACAGCTCAACACACTTGGAGGAGAATGCTAATTCTGTAATGTCACCTAACAGCATTATGCTAAATGATGGGGGAAAGAGAGGTCTATCCTACCCATTCATAGAGAAAGTGGATGATCATGCTGTCTTGGGCTACCAGTGACGCATGGCTGTGGCATTGCTGTGATCTCACTGTGAGATGTCTAATGCTTAGACAGCTGAGCCCCCTAAAGTGGTGACTTTAGCCTGCCCACATCATGCTTTACCTTCCATTCCCACTATCCCCACCTGTCTCTGAGAGAAACACAGCAGACACCCTCCCTGAAACTTCATTTTAGATGTCATAGTATGGAAGGAAAACTGGTTTCTAGTTAATGTTTTGCAGTGTGTTAACAGAGCAAGGCTGAACCTTCTCTAAAGGGGTAGTGAGGGGATTTTGCAATGAATGCAAAATATTCATGAATACGTATTTCTACTGGGTTAATGTGCAATGTGGAAGTTTAGTGTTGGCTTGGTCATGGGACTTCACACGTGTTGAGTGTTGAGATATGCTAATCCTCCTCCACATTCTCTCTCCCCCTCTCTCCCTCTCTCTCTCTGTCTCTCAGGGCGAACACTAGGATGGTGAGCTTTCAGAAGGGGGAGAGTGTAGGCCTGAGGCTGGCTGGGGGGAATGATGTGGGCATCTTCGTTGCAGGCGTTCAGGAGGGCAGCCCTGCAGAGGAGGAGGGACTGTGTGTTGGCGATCAGATCATGAAGGTATAGCAGAAACCCTTTCTGTACCCTCTGTTTCTTATGAACGCATGACCATTTGTTTATAATCAGTAGAGAAACACCTCAGTGTTAGAGCCAAAAACACTAAAACATTTCAAAACATTTTGGAAACATTGTTGCACCACTCCCCCTCCGTAGAGTCTAAATCAGACATGTTTATCCAACCAGTCATTCCAACTCCTACACATACAGGCACAGTAAAATGGAGCATTGTGAGCATAGAGCACCTGATCTGTGCCTCTAGTGCAAAATAAACTTTCCACACACATACACCTTTTGTGTTTTATGTGAATTCTTTCCAATGAATTTGTGCGTACTTTTACTTTTGTGTCTGTGTAGCCTTAAATGGTAACCTTTTTTGTAGGGATGCACCTAAAAATTTAGCTATCGAGAGTTATGGATTGTGGAACTATTTCAAGGCTTCTGTGAGTGAAATTAGTCAGGAGATTTATGTCTGTACATGTAGTAAACAGCAAAACAGAACCAGAATGTTTCATTGTCATTACCTCAGTTTTTTTAAACAACCACCAAAACACAAACTTTAAAACTATCCTCTATTGTTGAGGATGATGGATTTTGTGGTACATACTGTATTCATTTCATAAACTGTATTTATTGTCAGTTTCTTTTTAGTTTCAGGTTTTCTAGCCAGAGGTGGGTTGTAACTAGTTCAAGTACACGGTCTTCAGTAAAATATTGATTGATTTATACTCTGCTGAGTTTTTTCAATTAGTAATACTTTTACTTGTAATCTTTACATTAGTGAGTAAAATAATCTACATCTACATAGTTTCAGACTCATTTTTATGCATTTAACATTATTGTGTTTTGATGATACCAACATCTGCACGGCTTTGAGATTAGTCACATGTCCAAGTTTGGCATTTTATTTTAGACCAAAGGAATTCAAAGGCTGTACAAACTTCAGTTCCTGTGCTGAAAATTACTTGATTCACTAAGAAGTTCCACTTCAGTTCTTGAAGTTCTCAGTACTTAAGTAGATTTTTGACCTGCTACTTTTATATCTCTGCTACAGCTGTTTTATGAGAAGGTACTTTGACTTTTCACTTGTGTACTAATTTTATACAAGATTTACTCTACCCAGCTCTGGATATAACACAGTGGTAAACATGTCACAGCTTTTTTGGATCATGTTGTAGGCAGCAAATTTGGAATAAGTGTATATTTAAAAATATGAAGTTCATTCAGTGAAACCATCAAAAATGATGTTTTTGTAGTTTTTTCAAGGCACGGCAGTGTAGCACCTTTCGTACACTGTGGTCATACAAAGCTTTACAAATGAGAGAAAATGAAAAGGTAATTCTAATTGAAATTTAGAAAGATGTAGGAAAATAGAAATGAAGATCATGAGTTAAATATGATTTAAATAGATTTTAAAGAGAGAGAATTAGACATTAAATTAGGGTAATAAAGTGCTGTTACAGGAGAGGTCAGTGTAATTCAGGTCAAACCTAATTTACTAACCACTGCGTTCTGTTTTTATTAGCATTTCACATAATGTGCTTTCCCCACATTTCTGGAAGTGGGTTTATGCTGTAAAATTTACTACTTTTAAGAACTGCACAGCTAACTACATTACATCACACAGTCTAAGCATGCACTACTTCAGGTTTTCCCCTTTTGTGTCTGGTCCAGCGTTTTCATTTGGTTGTGTTTTTATAAATATTGTCTCATACAGTGTGACAAGGACTAAACGTAGAGGACTTCTGCTATCGCACCCTGTGCAGTAGGTTTACAGTTGAATGTTTGGTCTATAGGTCAATAATGTGGATTTTCGGGGTATCGTGCGTGAAGAGGCAGTGATGTTCCTGTTGGAGCTGCCCCGAGGAGAGAATGTCACCATATTGGCACAGAGCAAACTTGACGGTGAGTGCAGTGTCATCGAGAAACCTGTGCATACAGCCTTAACACACAATATAGCACCAGGTCAGGTTATGTGCTGTATCACTGCTGCATAACAGGATATTGACAAATGCACAAATATGTCCATCTAGGACTTGTTGCAGTGGCAAATTTTCAATACTTCAACATTTAATACTTCAACATTGCAAATGAATAGGCCTATGTCTTTGCAGAAGAATTGCAATGCGATAAGTTAGCAAAGCTAAATGCTCTTCTAGTAGCGACCGGCCTAGTTTCCGTTGCATATGGCAACCTCGGCAGAGCTCAACAGTTTTAGTACGTCGCGACTTTAAACAGAGGGTACTACAGTTTCTCATTAGGTTGAATGGGATGGGAAGGTTCCGTAAAGCTTTTCTTACCTAGTTAAATGCGCTTGGATAGATCTAACTCGGGGTCTGCATGCCCCATGAATCTCCTGTGTGGGGATTTAATTGCTGTGATTTAGGGTGTAGACACCTATTCTCTGTCCTCGTTATGCACTGTTTCTCTCTGTTACACACACATGCACAGGCACAGAATGTGTGTAAGAATGATGACAGGGGCACCAGCTTGTTGGCCATCGGCACAAACCAGTCCAAGCCAGTCTTGGCTTGTGGAAGAGATTGCCCTTTTATGTGTGTAACAGTGTGTGCATGCACACATGCTTGACATCCATATCTTTCTTAATAGAGCTGATATACAGTACTATGTGAAAGTCATAGACCACCATTCCTTTAACGCATATTTCTGAAATGGTTAGATATAAGGACGAGGAAAGTCAATGGAACATAAGTGAAAAAAATAGTGAAAAGAGAAACTAAGAAATCCTAACTCCTGTGCAAGACCTTGTTGACCACCAAAACTGTCCCCATCAGATAAACAGTACGTAAAACTTTCATATTTGAGAGAAAGAAGAAAATTAAGCTTCACTCTTGCTTCAGCTTTGAAAACATCCACATCCTTCCACTGTGAGAAGACAACTCAGTGCTGTGGATCAATGGACTGTTTGGGATTACTTGGATCTTCTGAACTTCGGAAGTGTGGAAGAAATGTCCCTGCAGAATTCTTTGAAAAACTGACAGTAAATCTCCTAAAAACTTGTACTTAAAGGGTACCTTCTATGCTTATCTGTTTTCTCTCTTTCCTTTAGTGTGCTGTAGATTTTTGTTCATGTCAGAGGTCTGCAGAGTTGTAAAGCCCAAAGTATATGCCAGAAGGAGAAACTCTCTCCCCCAGAAACCACTTTTCTCGGCTTCCTGAAACGTCTCGTTGGCGTTTTCTCTATTACAAGGTGACATTAACATGTATCGTAATCCTTATTGCCCACCAACCAGCAAGCTTCCTCACACAACACACAGAGCACTAAAACAGTTAAAACCGACCATTCTGATTAGTCCTGATCCAGTTTAGCTTGTGAAGCAGATCCACCAACTTGTTCTACCGGACTTTCAGTGTGGGCCTCTGACAGAGACTCTTTCAGACAGAGTGTGAATACAAGTGTACAGTATGGAGAAAAATATTGTGTTGGGAAAATTAAAGCATGTAAAT
This sequence comes from Semaprochilodus insignis, assembly GCA_034552555.1. Lineage (NCBI taxonomy): Eukaryota > Metazoa > Chordata > Actinopteri > Characiformes > Prochilodontidae > Semaprochilodus > Semaprochilodus insignis. The sequence continues at coordinate 10,097 of JAVGWN010000132.1, read as the reverse complement.
CTAATCTGGTAGACCCCTAAAAATAAAATTATGAAAACTGAAAATGGGTAAAATAAGTGCTTTAGTGGCCGTTTTCACTGGGCTTTAAAGGGGGTGGTCTTTGACTATGTATGTTGTCTGATCTGTATGGAACTCAATATATAATAGTCATGGAATATTTAAGGCTGCAATATTTGCTCTGTCATGGCTGTATATGTGAGTGGGTGGGCGAGAGTGCTGAAGAGGTGACTGTGCAGTCTGTTTAATGACTAATCTAATGTGTAGTCAGCCCTGTCTAATGCCTGTTTAAACTAAGCAGCCTGGTACTTGTGGTGAATTATTGAATTTGGAGACCAATCCCCCTCACCCACCCCCACTCTATTCACCATGGAGACGACTGGACAAGCGGCACTGACCTCTACTGTCAGCTCTGTCTTCGCTCTCTATCTCTCTCTCTCTTTTTCTCTCTCTCTCTCTCTCTCTCTCTCTCTCTCTCTCTCTCTCTCTCTCTCT
>JAVGWN010000131.1:0-21262 GCA_034552555.1 Semaprochilodus insignis | reverse complement strand
CCACAGATTTCCAGGAGGATTCAATCTGGGGATTGTGTGGCCCAGTCCAGATGAATGCTCCTGAATGTTCATCATGCCAATCAGTCACATTAGCAGCCCTGTGAACACCAGAACTGCCATCTTGGAATACAGGGATAGGAATGTTGTGTTCCTCTGTAAGATAATGATGAGCTGTAGGGGGAATCTGGTTGTTCCAGCAGCGCAGTATAGGCATCGTGGTTTAGATTTACTGTCACCTCAACCAAAGAACCCATTTCCACACAATTAAAACACCCCCAGAACCTCACAGAGGGGGCTCGTTTCTTGCTCGGGGAGCTTATGTTCTGCTTTTTAATCCTGCCTCTGAAAAATTAATCCCGTAATTGCTCTTTTGACTGGGATTCGGTTAATGAAACTCTGTGACTTGAAAGTTCTGTTTCTCCGAGAGATTACTGTCTTTAATTGCTTCTTTCCTTTGATACGTATTTAACTCTCGCTCTGTCCCCCTCCCGCTCCCAGGGAACCCTGCTGCGGCGGGCCACTCCCCACCCCGGCGAGCTGAAGACAATGAAGAAGGTGGTGGAGAACCTCCGCAACGACATGAACGCCGCCAAAGGCCTGGATTCCAACAAAAACGAGGTCAATAACGCTGTGGACCGAATGACCACGTCTGTGTGACTGCTTTCACCTCCGAGACGGCCCTTCCCCGCCACCCCATCACGTCTTCCCTCGTGTACCCCGCTCAGCCCTCTCTATACCCTGTGAGCTTTCTCCCCGGGGACGTGATCCTGTTCTCTCTGTCCGGGCTCAGTCCCGCTTTCAGCATCACCTCCTCCTCTTCCTCCTCCTCCTGAAACTGGGGGTGACCCCAACACCAGGTGCCTTGTTGATTTGTTATCAGAGCAATAATCTGTGCAGGTGAGCACGAGTTCTGTACATAATTACTTCTTCCCCACGGCAAATTCGGTAGATGCACTACATCAGGTCTTTAGAGTACTCTAAACTATTGTCAGACGCTCCATAGATATATACACATACTGTATTTATATATAAATATATATATTTGTTCTATTTTTTTTTTTAATTATTTTTATTATTTTTTTAAACACTGGGTGGATGTTTCCTTGTTTTCCAGTTCTTTCGGAGTTTGTTGAGCCCAGGCTGTTTTTTTTTTTTTGGATCTACTGAAACGAATTATTGTATAGATCTTTGTGAATATCAATACTTTTGTACTTGTGGCAGCTCAGACGGTGTAAATTTGGAGAAAAGAAAAACATAGATGTATAGCACGTTTCTTAATCGACGAGCATTTTTACTCCTTTTTGCAGAAGCGCGTGGTTTTACTCTTCTTTTTATTGTTTTTTTTTTAATGATTGAACAACAAAAAAAAAAATTGCTAATGTCTTACACAGCGAATAAATTAGCCAGGGGCGAGAGGAGATCTTGGTATTCACTTTTCAGGTTGGGCCTATTTGTCATCGTCTTCTTCTTCTTCTCCTTCTTCAATCATCCCATTCTTACTCCAAGTAAACATGGTTTTTGTACTTAGTATATATAAGGGCTGAGGACATAGCCGCCTCCTACAACTGGAATCGGAGATGCTGCGTTGATTCACCATGGCACGTTATTACGGGTCTATGCTAGCTTGGCTAAAAATGATTGGAAGCTGAGCACAACCTAAAGGACAAACCCTTCGAATTCCATATGTTATTAGCAATATTAGCACTCCTGGATGAAGTGTCCGCCACATGAATCCCAAAATCAGCTCCATTGTTTTTGGAAAGTTCCCTGTTTGGTGGGAATTCAGCACACTAAAAGCTGTTCGTTCTTATTTTATCTTGGGTTTAGGTGGGCAGTTTCCTTCTAAGTGCAGGAAAAAAAAGGTATAGAGAAATTCAGAATGCACTTTTTGCTCTTAAGGTTTTTTTAAATTGCTTATTATGTCTATGGTACACTACAGAATCCATTTTTTGCATTGTATGTTCTTTATTGCAGAAAACGAGACCAAGCCGATTTGGGTTTTTACTTGTTGATTTTAATCTCTTAATTATTCAGTTTTTCTTTGTCAATGATAAAGCTGCACAGAGAACGATCTCAGATAGGTGCCGATCCTGGGCCTATATTTTTATGACTTCTAACCACTGATACAATAAAATGATTTGATGAAATCAGAGTATACGGTTCTTTATTTTATTCTAGTACTGCTTTCCTTTTCTTTGACACCACTTTTAAGTGTAAATCCAACTCAAAACAAGTCGTGGTGCAGCTCGTCATCCTGCATTCACATTCAGATCATACCGCATGTTCCATTTGCTAAGCTTCCAACAAAAGGCAAAACCTTTATTCTAAACTAAGAGTGGATTATGATAACAGTGACCTCCATTTTTAAAACTAGAAATAGATAAATGGGATAAAACGGACCAGAACCAGCAGCTTCTCCTATCTAGAGCAGCTCGTTTTAAGGGTCCTTCTCTTAGAAACCCTGACTAAGCTCCACGTATCGTTCATACACCTTTTAAACAAGTTCCTACGGTGTAATTCAAGGCCAAAGCTGTGTCCCATTCAGGGGTCGCATCCTTCGAAGGCTGCATAGACCACAATGAGACCATCTGCTTTACGCAGCACCTCCTGTTTACATCACCGGGTCGCGATGAATCTCGAGATATGTCGGCTGGTGAGTGATCCGCCCGTTGGATCCTTGTTCTCATTGCCGTGAAAAAGAGGGACGCGTTTCTCGGGCGCACGTGAAGTGGCCCTCAAAATGGGACAGCCTAGTCGTGCCGTGATTGGTCCTCAAATGCAGCCTCTGAAGGATGGAGCTCAAGTGTTCACCCTGGCATGTTCCTTTCTCCGTGTGTCTTGCCATTGTCCTCTGTGAGCATTGTATGTGCGTACGTGCTGGTCCCTGCTCATCATCATGCGCCTGTTCATGAATGACGTGTGACGTTTGGTGGAGTTACGGTGTTGTGTTATTATAAGTCTGTGACATATGAAGAACATTTATGGTCGTTTCCTTTATTGCCTGTTCTTTTAATAGCTGTTCTTACTCTGTGTTCACACTAGCAGGCGACAGTTCGCTTACGTGGCCCAAGTTTGTCTCGTGTGGGTGTGTTGGAGGATGCTCGTGTTGACGTCTGTGAGCATGTACCAGGTCCAGGAAAGCTAGCTAGTTTGGAATACACATATATGTATGGAAACCTAACTGCTTGGGTTCATGGCTAGCTTTATTGACCGGTTAGCATGCTGGCTAACCTAGCTAGCTATCAAGTGACCTAACTCTTATCCGCTACTTCTTCCAGACTTCATTTCTCTACAGATGTATATGTACAGCGACGCATCATATAAGCTGGGGAAAGTGGAAACAGCGGTTATGAGCTTCTCCTCCATGTTCACCACCACACTGCTGAGAACTGGAACCAAACAAAAAGTTCAGAGGGCAGAAGCTGGGGGACCTAGGACACCAGAGTCTACGACTGGTCTGACGAATCTGGTGGAGCCAGTCGCTTACAGTGTGCCATAATTCAGTTGTATAAGGTGGAGGAAAACCTCTATCATAGAGTCACTTGTCGCCAAACCACAACTACAATGGCACTCCCGTAGGACATGAGTGGTTGCTTGATGCTCTGACGCCCGCGATTGTGAATGTAGGGTTACTGTTACTCTTATCTAGAACAGTTCTTTTTAAGGGTTCTTCCCTTAGAGGCCCTGCCTGAGATTAACGGAATATCCATATACCTGTTAAACAAGTTTAAACAGTTACTACAATGTCATAGGCCATTGGCCATAGCTGTGTCCCAGTTCAGGGGTCGCATCCTTTGAAGGCTGCATAGACCGCAAAGGCCAAACCGCAGTGAGACAGTCTGCTTTACGGCGCAACGGTTCTGCTATACCGGGCAGCAGTGAATCTCGACATACGTTGGCTGGCGAATGATCCACTCGTCAAAATCACGGCCACAACGTGCACCCCTACAGGACATGACTGGTTGCTTGTTGCCCTGTCGCCTGCTATTGTAAACGTGGGGTTACTGATACAGATCTCAATTTTAATGCACTTGCTGTAATACACCTGTATATGTTGGTAATAGAGGGTAATGAGAGAAGAGTTCTGTTGGTGTTGGGCACCTTAACAGCAGTAATCCAAGAATACTACTTGACTACAGACCATTCTCGTAAAGATAAAGGAATTCCCGGTAGCCTGTAAAGAAACCCACACGTAGGTTGTAAGTGCGGGTAGCAATTGCTGATAAGCGTGATGAGACAAAACAAGCATGTAGCAGAATGAGCTGGCGTTCTAGAAGCGGTTTTGTCAGGCGCCGGCAGGAAGTGCCTCAAGCTTGCAATGACTCTAGCAACAGACTTGGGCCGCACCCTTTGACTCCCTCCCGATCATCACTACCACACTTAAACCCCAGTCTAAAATGGAATGCATGCAATCTGAAAAGAATCACGACCGCTGCCTCGGATGAGATGTTACGCCGTCGCCTCTGGGTTCTTGGGGCTGTCGTGCAATGACGTGTGAGCCGCACCGTGGTGTGCCTGGGCCGTATGCGTTCCATATGATGGAGGCTGTGAAGCCACATCTGGGAGTGCAGTAAGCCCCAGGGAATGACTGTCACAACTGATGTAATCATGCCCAGTAAGCCCAGGAGGGTGAGGTATATATCTGGCAGCTGCCCAGCATGACACACGAGGATGGCGAAAAATGCCACGAGCACATTGGAGAGATAATGAAGCCATTGTGAAGTGGGAGTCCAGGGATAGGGATATGAACTGGATGGATGGGCTGAGCTGACATAAGGGGACTCCTACAGCCAGACTAATCAAGTGCTAGTGGTCTGGCTCCTTGTGGGGTGGAATTTGTATGCTCCCTGTCCTGAACTCAACAACCTGCATCCCTGCTGAATACTCTTAGGACTAGCAAAAAGGGTTGAACCTTAAACTGGTATGCCCGGCCTTGTACCCAAACCCACCAAGTGCAAGTGCCCTTCAGACATACTACATTGCTCAGCATCTTGTGGCAGATGCCCTACATGGAATGGGTTGCATTAAGAAGGCCAATCAACGTGAATGTACCCTGTGCCTCAGTATCAGCTTACTACCTCCCCACAATGCCACTTGTTTGGGCTCAAGGACACGAGGTGACAAAGATTGTTCATAACTCTACCTGCACATTTGTCTGTTTATCTAGATTGACTGTCTTTCTGTGTGTAAATGTTAAGCCACATGTAATCTAACATGGCTTTTATGTTCGCCTCTGTGTTTAATTTAAACCTGTAATGGCACAGTGCTGCAGGGCATGCAGGCAAAATTGAACCGTGCTCCGAGTCACCAAGCGACAATGTGCTTCCGTGAAACAGCTTTGGATTTCTGAATGCGGAGAGGCTGCTCGTCTCGTGCGGTGGCCTTAAGGATCCTCTAAATCTACCTAAGCTATTTGCTCTGGGGAAGCACCACAGAGGAGCTTGGTCATACATAACATGGAACTAAGCACTTTAGGTATTAACTGACATGATTTCCACCCAATAAACAACAAGGATCTGTGCTGTCTTTGGGACCCCCGTGGAAGGGGGAGCCTTCCTCCTGGGGGAGTCCAGAACTATTTGCGTCATGTCATTATCTCAAAGACCCTTGACACGTCACACCTCCCTGTCTTTCAGTTTCAGCTGGCACCAAAGCAGGGGCGAGACAGGGCTATGGCATAAAGAGCTGTTAGCTGGTGGTATTCCCAGGGTGAGGAAGTGATACAGATGTCTACTTGGGGAAATGCCCTCTGTGCCTTAACCTCGGTTACCCGGTACAGTTGCCAGTGTTCTATTTCCTGCACCTACTTTAGGCGGTAATAAGCAGTATTTCCTCAACGAATCCATAGACCTCACTTTTGACGGATTCTGCATCATCCCAGGACAAAGGGAAAATGGGATCTTGACAGGTTGTATTAGCTCTTTCGGTTTTGAATGATGCCTTTTGGGCGTTGTGATGCTCCCGAAGTTATCCACACTATTCTTTGCGGTCTTTACTGGAACATTGGCCTAATTTACCTAGCTGAGATTATTGCATACAGTGCTTCTCTGAAACCCTCAGCAGTTGCAGGTTGGGTTTTTATATGGTTACCTTCCAGTTGCTTTCATCCAAATGCCATATAGGCTTCATTGCCACATTACTGGTTTGCTGTCTCCAGTGGACAGTATGGACCTTCCTTCTTCTAACATGAAGAAAGTTTCTTGTACAGGAAGTTCTCCCACTTTGCTGCCAACCTCTTGATCCCCTCTTCCACAAAGGAGTGTCCGTTTCTCTTTGAAGGCTCCACAGAAGCTGATGCACATTCTGATGTACCTTAGTCCTCTGTCTGTTACTATGTAGAGGTACGTAAGAGAGGACATATCCAAGCTTCAAAGAGGAAATGGCCAGTCTTTAGCCATCAAGGGTTGCCTGGTCAGTTTACTGCTTTTGCCACTATGTGTCTTTGTACCAATTGCTGTTATCACAGACCACCTTATTACACCTTCTGCTTGGTCTTCCACTGGGTCAGGATCTTGCTGGCAGATGTGTGTACTGGGCTGTTAAGCTAGAACCGTAGCGTGGTAATTCTAAGCAGCTCAGTGTGAACAGCATGTCCTTCTACCCATTTGACACCTTGATTTATGTTCACCCTGCTCGCCAAGTCTGTGTTGTTTAAGATGCATCCCAAGCAACGAATCATTACCTAAGGCAGGTGCAACTCCTGGGACTGAAATCTCATTGAAGGGAGTCTATCTTACACTGTATCTCACCCCTACAAAGGTGGCTATGTAGAAGCTATGATTCTTCTTGGTTTGCTGTTTGGGGTCACTGATGATGTTACTTCACTATTTCAGTCTATAATCGAGTACCAGAACCTCAAGCTTTGGTCAAGGACCGCAGTTTGAGCCAGATTCACAAACTTGGTACTTGGTCACCCTACCATGGTCAAACAGATGCTAGAGTCTAAATATCCATATGACATAGGCCAAGTATGGAATGATATTCTGCCCTAAATCACCACAGTCCATAACTATACAGGGTTTAAGCCCCTCCGCTTAGCCCTTGATACCTCTTGGGCCCTGTCACCAGCCGCATTTCATACTACTTTAAGACCCCCAGGAACAGTGAGAGACTTCATTTTGGTGGATCACTGCCCTTCTCTGGATTAGTATTAAGGAGGTCTTAAGCCCAGGAGCCCCTGTAGATCATACCAAAGCCCACCGTTTCCCTTTAGCATTTTAATCTGCCCCTTGTGGTCAGAGCTCTCCCTAGGTGATCTCCCTAGTCCACATTTCCCAGCCCCAGAGGCAAGGCTGTAGTGGGACTTGTGTTCAGACTGGGAGTCACACGGTGCAGACCACCCTGCCCTAAACACCAAACTGTATTTTCTTTGCTGCACACTCAGAAATGAAGGAGGAAAAGATGACCACAAATCCAGTCACGGTTTTGGAAATTGGCAGCTAGTTTGCAGAGAACTGTTCCCTAATAACAGTGTTCATATTAGATTAGGGAACAGCTTTATCTGAAATTTGGACATGTTAATCTTCTGTATGTCCTACTCTTATTCACTTTCTAAAAACACATAACCCAGGCTGCATGGCGGTATGCTATTAACCAGGAGTGCCCAAAATTTTTGTCTTGCAGGTGTTCAGTGTTTGTGGGTGTGGGTAGGTTTTAAAGTTTTAAAAAAATATTTTATAACACAGTGTTCTTTTACTAAAATGCAATTTTAAAAGAGCAGTAAGATGAAAATACACTCATCATCTAAAGAACAGCTGCCCCCAGAAGGAGGTGTGGGATTGCAGTGGNGCCAGACGTCTCGGCATGGAGCTGTAGAGGTTCCTAATGGTGTCCTGTGATAATCCATCCCATGCAGCTTGAATATCCTCACACAGTTCCTGCAGATGGTGCGGTGGAGATGGAGTGACACCAGGCCTTCTGGACATGTGACGTGTGACAACAGACCGTTCATCTTGGTGCTGACCACGGTGCCTCCACACACGGATTCGTTGGTCGTCTCCACCAAGACTAAAGCGGGACTCGTCACTGAAGATGACTCGCTGCCATTCTGAGTCACTCCATGACAGTCTGGCACGACACCATTGCAGTCTGTGGTGATGTTGATGTGGTGTTAAGGGACCATATGACGGGTGGTGTCGTCATATGGTCATCAATGGTGCTGCACTAAAAGGATGACTCATGAAGGGCATCACTGCTCGCTGAATGTCTGCAATCGTGGCTGTTGGGTCAGTCAGGTACAGAGATAAGACCCGTCCTTGCTTGCATCACATGCACGGTCACAGCGTGAAACTTGAATCATTAGCATGTCTCACAAAGTTTCATTCCAGTCGGTTGATTCCTTCTAGGTGCAGCTATTTGGTGCAACTATTTGTTTTTGACGATGGGTGTAGTATCAAGATATGTTTGTTCTCTGGTTGGGGGGTTAAGTACACGGGCCAAATCGATCATTCCCATGCTAGACTGGCAAGCAATGCTAAAAGTAATGTGCTCTTCATACTGTCTCTCTATCAACTGACCAATTACGATCAGCAAACCAGTGCTGTACCATTTGGGGAGGCCTTCTATTGGATTTGTACCTTTTACAGTTTTACGGTGTATAGGCTTAAATGGGTTTCCAACAATAACCAGACGAAAGAGTGACCAGCCAGCCCGGAATTCTCTGGATTGTTCCGAATACCCATTCTGCCATTTCCCAGAAGGATCATATGTCCACTTGGCTTTATCCCAACAGCACAAAACCTTTTTTGTTGTTTGATTTAGGTGATTTTTAGCCATGCTATCCGTTGCATCTAGCGCAAGTACCTTTCCTTTGCTAGAACCTCGATAACTGAAGGGCATGCCCATCTACAACGCAAACGAAGAGGTTCAATCCAATCAAGCGGCAGCACACCTTATATAGCTACTCTGACTGACACCAGCTGACTAAATGAGTGGAACGAGATGAGCTCCTGCTTGATTGGAATGAATTCCTGTAAGTGGATAAGACTGGCGACCCCCCCATAACTTGTTTTAGATACAGTGCCAACAGAAATGCACCATGAATTCGGCCACCCTCCAGTGGACCTCTGGTCCTCATGGTCTGGCACTGACAGAGTGAACTCTATCTACAGTATGGGAGACGTCATATCATATAAGGTAGGCTGTTCAATGAGTATCTCTATTCAAATGAATTCTCTCTGAAGTGCCTTTACCTTGGCATGAATTTCCCATCCTCGGAAACCACATTCCTCTTGACTCCTTAGCATTCAGCCCATGCGTAAAAGCAAATTCAGAGATGCCACATTAATACGGTACCCCAAGTTCCAGACTACTTAAGCAGTACTTGCAAGATAGGCTATTTGCATTTTGCCAGTACAGAGGCACTATAGGGCTTGACTGTCAATGCTTGTTAGTGGAGGCAACGTACGAGTGCTCTGTGAGACGAATGTCTTCATCCTCGTAAGTGACGAGAAGAGATGGATGAGACATTCAGTGACAAGTGCATCAGATTAATTCTGCTGAAGATATCAGTCATGTTGAATTTTAATATTGGATTTTTCTGATGCGTGGTTTTTATTCATTAAAAGAGCCACTCGGAATATAGACACACAGGCGGCATGTCTCTCGACTGGTCAGTTCTGATTGGGAACGACACGTGGACTCCCGTTCTTTCATTTCATTTATTGTCAGTGTTCGTGCACGGAATCCTGACAGGTGCAACAAGCTGAGGCGCAGCGGTCGATCGCCCATCTATCACTATGCTGGTTAAACGCTCCTCAGAGGTAGCCGGCAGGCAGCTGAAGGCTTGTGGCTTCAGACCTCAGTATGTCAGGCTGAAGGACTGTACGTCGGAGACGGTGGTCAGCAGCACAGGAGCACCACAGGGGACTGTACTTTCCCCTTTCCTCTTCACACTGTACACCTCAGACTTCAAGTACAACTCTGAGACGTGCCACATGCAGAAGTTCTCGGACGATACTGCTATTGTGGCTTGTGTAAGGGGAGGGCAGGAGGCGGAGTACAGAAACCTGGTGGAGGACTTTGTGGCATGGTGCCGTAAGAACAACCTGCTACTGAACACTTCCAAGACCAAAGAGTTGGTGGTGGACTTTCGCAGGGCCAGACCACTCACACAGCCAGTCTCTATTGAGGGGGTGGAAGTAGAGATGGTTAAGACCTACAGGTATCTCGGACTGCACCTGGATGATAGGCTGGACTGGTCAGCCAATACAGACATTCTATACAGAAAGGGGCAGAGCCGACTCTACTTCCTGAGGAGGCTCGGGTCCTTTAACATCTGTAGGAAGCTCCTGCAGATGTTCTATCAGACTGTGGTGTCCAGCTGTCTCTTCTATGCTGTGGTGTGCTGGGAGGAAGCATTAAGAAGAGAGACGAGATGCGACTCGACAAGCTGGTCAGGCGAGCAGGGTCAGTTGTAGGTGTGGAGCTGGACTCTGTGGTGAAGGTGGCAGAGAGGAGGACACTGCAGAAACTGCTGTCCATGATGGATGATGATGGTCACCCACTGCACACCATCATCATGGACAAAAGGAGCAAGTTCAGTGGCAGGCTGCTGTCACAGAGCTGCTCCACAGACAGACTCAGGAGATCCTTTGTCCCGAGAGCCATCAGGCTCTTCAACTCTTCCCAGTGGGGCCGGAAGAGGGAGGAGGACAGCTGAGGACTGAATTCTCTTGTTTAATCATAGATTTATTTATGCACTATTACACTTTACTGTATATACTGTACATCTTACTGTATATACTGTACATCTTAACTCCTGGACACTCTGGACACTCTACTGTATATCCTATATATCCTATATATCTGCACTCCTGGACACTCCACTTTACTTTACTTAAATACCAGTATAAGCACATGTTTATTATGTTTATTCAGTCATCATCTGCTGATAACTGCACCCCTGCACATTCATGCACATTTATTTATTACTATTGCACTGTCTTTCTACAGGTCTACAGTTATATTTGTATTTCTTGTATATATTTCTTGCTTCCTTGCGAAGTGAGATATTTATATATTTATCCTCGTGTCCTGTACTATGTATAGTTTATAGTTTATAGTGTATAGTTAACAGGTAATAATACTGCTGCCGGTACCGACCCATTTAGGTTTTTTCATACTGCACAACACTTTTAATCTGTAATTGTATTTGTTTGATGTTTTACTGTGCTGTTTTCTTGTGAAACCGCTACTGGCTGCTAAATTTCCTTCGGGATCAATAAAGTATCTATCTATCTATCTATCTATCTATCTATCTATCTATCTATCTATCTATCTAATTCCGCAGCACAGTGTGACTTGCTGTGCTGTTTTTTCACCTGCAGGCATGTCGGGCTGCTAAGCCTTCTGGGAACAACGGCAGCCATGGCTGGCCTATTCCTGGCCTGCGCTGGGTGACGGCGAAAGAGTGGCTGCCCGGTGCTCTCAGTCTTTTCCCTGTGAATGATACCTCGCATGGCCGAAGCTCCAGCCCAGAGAAAGACGCGGAGGAGATGGAGGAGCCCACTGATGAGGTGAGGCTGCAGGCTGTGTGAAGTCATTACCTTGGTGCTGATAGAATCTTTCAAACTCCCCGAAGATCTTTCTGTCTCTTTGAGGGATCAATACCATGAGGGCTAGAACACAAGTAATGAAAGCTCGGGCACAGTACGGAGGATTAGCGTTGATAGAGGCGTTCTCGTTTTGTGACCTGTGGTCTGTGGCTTTTAGCCGTGTTGTTCATTGCACATGGCACAAATATCTTCTTTTGCCAGAACCTTGTCGATTGAAGGTCCTTCCCGTCTACCATGCAAATGAAGAGGTTCAATCCAACCAAGCAGCAGCAGCACACCTCAGATATCAATCAATCACTCAACGTTTTTTCTTTTTACAGAAAAGCAGTTTATGTAAGGAGAGAAAATAAAGGAGTCCATGTATAAATGTAAGGATGGGAACCCGGGTCTAAGGCCCCCTTGAGCAAGCCAGAGCCAACAGTGGCAAGGAAAAACTCCCTTAGAGTAAAATGAAGAAACCTCGAGAGGAACTCGGGCTCAAGGTTGGAAGCCATCCTCCTCTGATCGATCCCGGATGAAGAGAGAACGACAGAGCTAATGAGATTATATGACAAGATGCAGTAAAGGAGCTCGGAACATCTTTCAGAAACGTTCTGATTCATCCAGGAGGAAGTAATGTAGAGTTAGAACCATCTCATAGGTTCTCGGTCACAGTGAGGGATAGAGTTCATGATCTGTGACAGATGCTGGTGGCTCTATTGTGCTCATTTTAGTCAGGCCGGCTGATGAGCAGGAGAGCAGCATAATCAAGTCCAGCAGGAGGGACAGGAGATCAGCCAGGAGATCAGCAAACGGAGACGAAGCTCTGTGACTCTAGCAGCTTTGGTGGCTCCCATGTGATCTCTCAGGAGATCGTCGCTCCTGGGGCTCAGTAAAGAGAAAGAATGAGATTCTATGACATTCCATCATGTTCTATCAGGAGACCACTTCCCAACTGACTAAATGACTGGAACGAGATGATCTCCTGCTTGACTGGAATGAAATCCTGCAGTGCTCTGTGTGGCTAAGATTGGTGGCAATAATTAAAGATTTGTTTCAGCTCCAGTGCCAACAGAAACGCACCTTGAACTGGGCCACCCTCCAAAGGATCTCTGGCCCTCATGGTCTATAATAAGAATAGGAATTACCTTAGGTGCCACCAAATCAGGCCTGTACCCACAATTGCCACAAGCTCCGTTTAGTAACTCCGTCTGGTAACTATGAACTCACCGTCTAGTAGCAGAATGCTAAAACTTCTTTGGGTCCCTTGATGGCTTTGAGGCCTCTGCACCACCATCTAGGTATATCTGCAACCCCGGCTCGTCTTGCCTCGTAATTCCACTTTGTACCTGAAGAGGCGATAGTGAGTCACTGTAGCGCTGTAGGAGTGGAACCAGGCCAACATGAGAGGATGTAGAAGTAGTGCTGCTGCCCCAACAGCGTATTCTAACCTCTTGTCATTCATGTTGAAGGTGCTTCTCCCGGTTAGATCATTCAAGGGCAGGGAGCCAATGCAAGGACAGGTAAACGCAATGATGACTGAAGCTTTACGAGAATTACATTAGGAGCCACCAAATCAGGCCTCTACCTACTATTGTCACCATAGCTGAACCATGGTAACCATGAACTCACTGTCTTGTAGCAGACCAAAAAGCAGCCCTGGGGGGCCACCACAGGACCACCTCTAACAAAGTATTGCATGGTGGTATGTATTGTGCTAGTAGATCGCACACCAATGGCACTACTGAGCTGGCAATAGTCCACCAGCCAGCAGTGATCAGATTGGCCCCTGATGAAAACCTAGAGCAGATGGCGTCACTGCAGCGCAGCACAACTTGTATTAGACCTGTTTGTCAGTCAAGGTTTTTATAGAGCAGGAAGAATCACCAAACCGTGACCCTCAGAGACCCGAAGATCTAATGATCTCAGGCCTAAAGGACGACTAACAAAGGTTATGCCTGGCAAATAATGAGCTACGGTTTCTAACCGTGCACCTACAAGTCGTACCACCAAGATAGCTGCTGAAAGAAATCAATATGCATCGCCAATGCTGTCTGTTTTCCTGTTCCTCTATCTCTCTCAGGATGGCTCGGCTCATTTCTCCGAAACAAAAGGGGTGGTGCAGAGGTCGAGGCAAGCCGGAGTGGCAAACCGACAGGATCGGAAGCTGCAGAGATACAGAGCGCAGCGTCTGGCGAGCCACCTTCAAGGAGATGAGCCTAATGAGTTGGAGAACCAGTCCGGTTTAGAGAAGCTCAACCCGTTGCCCCTGACTGACCGACCCTGCTCGTATAAATCATTCATCTCCCAAGTGCCATTAAGAGTAAGACGTCTAGCAACAAACATATTGCATCACGATACAACACAGCTCCTTTGTTTGTTTGTCTCTCGTTTGGTGTTTGCCAGTAATGTAAGTCTAGATATACTGTATGCTGAGAATCTCAGCCTACACTGATTGGTCATTATATCAGAAACACCTACGTTGTGGCACACTGTGTAGGCTATAATTAGCCAATTTGTTGCTGCACAATTTCTAAGCCCCTGTCTACCCACTTCCTCATCAAAAGAACAGAAGTGTGGGATTGCAGTGCTATAGGGAAGGAAGATAAAGGTCACCAGGATCAATAACTGATGATAAATTTAGACTGATATGATCAATATTTATTGAGCTACACATACAGAAGTCTGTCTCTCAGTATGGCGTCGGGCCGCCATGTTTGCTAACCCAACACGCCAGACGTCTCGGCATGGAGCTGTAGAGGTTCCTAATGGTGTCCTGTGATAATCCATCCCATGCAGCTTGAATATCCTCACACAGTTCCTGCAGATGGTGCGGTAGGGGTGGAGGTGGAGTCACACCAGGCCTACCAGAAATCACCAGGCTCCTCAACGGTGGTCTTCTCTGAGGCGTCCATATTGTTAATGTCATAATCACATGATCTATACCTGATTAGTTCTCTCTCTCTCTCTCTCTCTCTCTCTCTCTCTCTGTTTCTCTCTCAGCTCCTGATCAAAGTGAGTGGGCAGAGAGGTGGTCTGGGGATCAGCATTGCAGGAGGGAAGGGCTCCCTGCCCTATAAGGAGAACGACGAGGTGTGTTATCTCTCTCTGCTGCTCCTCTCATTCCACCAGCATTACCGTAACACCAGCTCCGATTAGATAACAGACACATGCACGTCTGCGCACATGCACCCGAATACAGAACAGCTTTCCTAGTTACTGCACACGAGTCGTTTGTGACCAGCAAACAAATCAGAGACCCTTCGTTTACACACTCCTGCAAAGAAGGCTTCTTCAGTGGTTCTTTAGTAAAGGGAATTGTTCTATTTATGGTTCTTTAATGGTTCTTTGCAGCAACAGAAGGACCCTTTTTAAAAGGTTCTATATAGAACCACATACACAAACACATTCTACATCAGTCTGAAGAACCATTTGAAGAACCACCGTCTGCCAACGGAGGGCATCACTGCTCGTTGAATGTGCAATTGTGGCTGTTGGGCCATTCCACGCATATTGGAGAATCCATCGGTTCTCCCTCTCCGTGGTTCTCCATAAGTCTCCCAGATCTTTCATGTTGCTGGTGCTTGCCTGCTTCTATCCACTGCCCCACACACTGTGCTATGGTAGTATCCGCACGACCAGCATGGCACACGCAATGCAATAAGACCATCCCGTTTCCAAAAGCCCTATGATGCGAACCCTCTCCAACTCTTCCAACTGCTGGAATTGCTTTCAAGCTGTTCTCCGAGGCACATACTTCACTCGCAAAGGATGCTACCAACACAACAGCATAAGAATGGGAAGCACGCACAACCGGACGACCTTATATAGTCAGTCAGGTACAGCGATAAGACCCGTCCTTGCTTACGTCACATGCCCAGCTGAGTGTGAAACTTGAATCATTAGCATGTCTCACGATGTCAAACCTTCCCACCAAGTTTCGTTCCAGTTGGTTGATTCCTACTGGGTGCAGCTCTACATAACTTTATTTCCAAAGTGCTGCTTCAGCAAATTCACAGTAGTTATTCATTTCAATGAGCAAAGGTGCTTAATTTCATTTAACGAAACATGATGCGTCTGAGCTGGGAGTTGGCTCCACATGAGCACAGGACCGCACATACACGTATTAGCAGATGCCCAATTTGTTAGTCCAACGTGTCCTCGTTAATAAACACGTTGTGAGTCCGTGTGGCTGCTGAGGTTAATCGGGTTAATGAGCTGTCAGTCCACTGAGTTTGTTGATAAACACTGGATGAAGGCATCTGTGAGCCAAACTGTGAGCAAACACCCTCCCCTTCATTGACAGGCTGCCGCAGAGCGTGTAGGGTCTCTGGGTTTCAGTTCTTCAGCTGCTATGCTTCTGTTACACGCTACACTGATAACCCTTCACTCCCTGTGAGCCTCTCTCAATTCCTCACTGTCTTACCTACATAACCTATACATTATATTCCCAAAAGTATTCCCTCACCCATCCAAATCATTGAATTCAGGTGTTCCAATCACTTCCATGGCCACAGGTGTATAAACCCAAGCACCTAGACATGCAGACTGCTTCTACACACATTAGTTAGAGAATGGGTCGCTCTCAGGAGCTCAGTGAATTCCAGCATGGTACCGTGACTGTCAGTGGGATTCTAACAAAGTGGGAGCGATTGGGAACGACAGCAACTCAGCCACGAAGTGGTAGGTCACGTTTAGTGACAGAGCAGGGTCAGCGGATGCTGAGGCACAAAGTGCGCAGAGGTCACCAACTTTCTGCAGAGTCCATCACTACAGACCTCCAAACTTCATGTGTCCTTCAGATCAGCTCCAGAACAGTGTGTAGAGAGCTTCATGGAAAGAATCATGGACACTATACAAATACATGCACACAGACTACTACGACCCTTAACACCACGTCAACGTCAACGTCCACCTCCGCCCCAGCCACAAAATCTGCAGGAACGGCATGAGAATTTTGAAGCCACATAGGTCATAATAATGTGACTATGTAACTATGTATATATTAGAGGTGGAGATATGGAGAAATATAATACTGTGGTACATCAAGAGTATATGTGGTATGTACTATCTCAGACTCTCATCAGTTGGAGCTGTTAAGTGTGAGACTGTAGAGTCTTTAAGATCACCAACTACATCCATTTAGAGGGGTGTGTCTAAACGTTTGACTGGTGCTGTAGCTGTATGATAGACAGGAGAGGGCCCAGCACTGACCCCTGTGGAACACCTTGCAGAACAGTATCTACATCAGATCTGAGGTGTTGAATGATATCTGCTAACTACTAACTTAGTAATGCCAATACAAGGTCGATGAGACCATATAATGGTTGTATTGTATTGAAATTAGGTTCGTGTAGGTTCACTGGTGGTTAAACAAAATATCTATATGTGTGTTGTAGACATGGAGACCCCCGGTTCCCATTCCCACCACCACTGTAAAGAAAATTAGGATGAAATAAAAAAAAAAATTGGTGGACTTCCCCGGCATAGGAATTCTGCAGCAACACGAACATGTTGGAGCATCTGGCTGATATCATAGCAGCTTTTCCTTAAAGATCAGTATCTGAATAGTAAGTTGAGGGTTGTAGAGGTCACACGATGGTGCTGGAAGCTGCTTGGAATGTCCCGAGTGTCCTGCCCTGACGTTGATTTTTCCTTTATCTTCCAAGGGCATCTTCATTTCCAGGGTGAGTAAAGGAGGGCCAGCGGAGAAGGCGGGAGTTCACATAGGAGACAGAGTGCTGGAGGTGAGCCGGAGGAATTATTTATGTTGTTTACATGTTGCTGTTTAAAGGAGCAGTGTGTAATATTTAGGGGGGCGGGGTATATTGTCAGAAATGGAAAATAATATACAAACCTAATGTTTTCATTAGTGTATAAATCGCTACGTGTTCGTTAGCTTAGAATGAGCCCTCATATCTACATAGGAGCGGCTCGTCTTCCAACATAAACTGCCACCGCCATGTTTCTACAGTAGCCCAAAACAGACAAACCATACACTGGCTGTAGAGAGAGACTCCCACGCTGTTACACTGACGCAGCTGCTTGAATTAGGTGGCGCTATAGCACCGACTGGAAGACGTAAGAAGAAGAATGATCTACCAGCATTAAGACTACGCGACTTATAAGTCTCGTTTGCTAGCTTCTGGATCCAGTTATCCCGTTCCACCTTAAATGATGGTGCAGCATTTATGCTGTGGCACTGACATTCAGCTTGTTATTTGCCTGAATCTTGTTTTTAAACATTCCCATTCCACCTTAAATGTTGCAGCAGTTATTGTAATGCCATAGACACCAGAATTTACCCCAGCACCATTTAAGGTGGAACGGCAAATTCAAATAAGAAACTGGTGACTGTCAATATCAGAATCAGAATAATAATGAGGATGTTCTGATGGTGTAGATCAGCTGATCAGGTGACAGCAGTGATTATTAATTTGAGTCTGAACTGAATTCACATTAAACACACAATAAAATGTTTGACCTGGAGGAATTATTCATGTTGTTTACATGTTGTTTATAAGTCTCGTTTGCTAGCTTCTGGATCCAGTTATCCTGTTCCACCTTAAATGACGTAGCATTTATGTAGTGGCACTGACATCCAGCTTTGTATTTGCCAGAATCTTGTTTTCCATTCCACCTTAAATGGTGCAGCAGTTATTGTAACACATAGAGAGGTGCCATAATGTACCCACAGCAGCATTTAAGGTGGAACGGCAAAACTGGAATAGGAAACTGGTGAATGTGCTTATTTGAAAATGTTTCCAGCATTAAAAGAATTGTGAGGATGTTTTGATGATGTAGATCAGTTTATCAGGGGAAGTAGGGATTATTAATCTAAATCTGAACTGAATTAATATTACTATTATATTATTATAACACACTTTAAAACGTTTAAAACTCTGAGTTCCTACACTGTACTGATGATATGAGCATGGGTAGAACCTCTTAATGGGTGGAAAAGAATAGCTAGAACATCACTGGATAACCATATTGTGTTGTGGGAAGTTTGAGAACCCAAATTTGGTTAAATGGAGGATCAAACATACTGTTTAGCACAAAAACACAAGAACAAGTAAAGGAGGGTGAATCCTCTCTGTCAAAGAAGAGAAAACATGAAGAAGATAGGCACTGGGGCAACGGCAGAAACCTGACACCTACCACCTGACACCTACCGTAGGTTGCAATATGCCACCTCACCACTAGAGGTTACACACGGCTCCTTTAAACAAGGCACTAAAATGTACCTTTGGTGCTACCAGAGTGAAGAGGACTCAAACAACAATATACAGCATATACACCCACCGGTCACTACATTAGGTCCACCTCCTTGTATCTACACTCACTCTCTATTCTATCAGCTCCACTGACCATATAGGACACTCTGTAGTTGTACAGTTCCAGACTGTAGTCCATCTGTTTCTCTGTATACTGTATTACCCTGTTCTTCAATGGTCAGGACCCCCACAGGACCACCACAGAGCAGGTATGATGTGGGTGGTGGATCATTCTCAGCACTGCAGGGACACTGACATGGTGGTGGTGTGTTAGTGTGTGTGGTGCTGGTGTGAGTGGATCAGACACAGCAGTGCTGCTGGAGTGTTTAAACACTGTGTCCACTCACTGTCCACTCTATCAGACACTCCTACCTTGCTGCTCCACCTTGTAGATGTACAGTCAGAGACCATAGCTCATCTGCTGCTGCACAGTGCAGTGTTGGTCATCCTCTAGTCCTTCATCAGTGGGCACAGGACGCTGCCCACAGGACGCTGCCCACAGGACGCCGCCCACAGGACGCTGCCCACAGGACACTCCTTACAGGACGCTGCCCACAGGACATTCCTTACAGGACGCTGCCCACAGGACGCCACCCACAGGACACTCCTCACAGGACGCCGCCCACAGGACGCCGCCCACAGGACGCCGCCCACAGGACGCTGCCCACAGGACACTCCTTACAGGACGCTGCCNCCACTCACTGTCCACTCTATTAGACACTCCTACCTTGCTGCTCCACCTTGTAGATGTACAGTCAGAGACGATAGCTCATCTGCTGCTGCACAGTGCAGTGTTGGTCATCCTCTAGTCCTTCATCAGTGGGCACAGGACGCTGCCCACAGGACGCTGCCCACAGGACGCCGCCCACAGGACGCTGCCCACAGGACACTCCTTACAGGACGCTGCCCACAGGACATTCCTTACAGGACGCTGCCCACAGGATGCCACCCACAGGACACTCCTCACAGGACGCTGCCCACAGGACGCTGGGATAAATACTGTAGTTCACTACAGGATACTACACAAATATAATAGATTATTATCATTTCTATTATAGCCTATTGCACAACCATTTTAAAAATGGTTCTAGACAGCACCAAAAACAGGTTCTGCTATTGTTACAACACATTATCCATCAATCTGAAGAATCATTTCACCATGCATCAAACCATCTGAGCATGACATTGTTCTGTATAGATTCAGATACACTCCAATCAAGTTCCTTGATTGGTGAAATGGTTCTTCTATGGGGCTCTATCTAGAACCTTTTTGCAAATGGTTCAGTATAGCACCAAAAACGTTCTCTTACTAAACGAGTTCCACTACTGGTACGAGCTTGACATCAGTCAGAACCATTTTACCATGCAAAGAACCATGGCAGCTTCTGAGTGGTCCATGGTTCTATATATTTGTAGAACCATTGTGTTTGCTATAGAATCTTTGAAGAACCATCGAACGGAGGAAGCTGTTAAAGTAACTTCAGTATGCAAAATACTGAGTAACTTTAAATCAATCCAAATACACAGAGAGTGAAAGCTAATACGGTCCAATCATCCAATCAGCATCATTCAATCAGATAAGAGATCTGTAGCTGATGCTTTAGTGTAATGTAACGGAACCCCACCTGAACACATACTGTACATTTAGTGTAAGTACTTTAATCTAGTACTTTAGGAACATAGACTAGAGCAGAACCAGCTGCCTGCCTGGGACTGTGTGTGTGTACTGGTTCTACTCTTATCTGACCTTATATTGTGAGCTCCAGTCTGAGGAGCTATTTCACTGTTGGCCATTGGAGGTCATCATCACCTAGACGCTGAACACTCTGCAGGCTTTTGTCAGCAACTGGCAACCACTCTCATAAACTCATGTACTTCTACAGGAAGTGGACATCATTCAGACTCAGCTTCATCAGGATGGTCCACAAAAACTCCTACCTGACTGAGACTAGTACAGACTGAATGATTGGACCATGTCTGAAATGATTTGAGACACTCCGGTGGTAAAGCCCAATCTAACTGAAAGTCTGAGTGGTCACTGTTACACTGTGTAATGTTGTATTTAGACTTTAGTGCGGGGTCTTCTAGAAGCGGCGTGTGGGTTTATAAGAGAGGTTGATAGCAAGTTTGTCAGAGTACAGAATAATACACTGAAGGAATTAGACCAAACTGCTGTTTCCTGATCCGCTTAAACCCACGACAGTTAGAGGGACAGTAATAAACCTGATATGGACTATGAAAACCTCAAAACACACCCCTGAATTTTAGAGCAAGTGAGACTGCATCACTGTCCTTAGGAGAGGGAGAGAGAGAAAGAGTGAGGGAGAGAGTGAGGGGAAGAGAGAGGTAGAGAGGGGGAAAGAGAGAAATAGAGGGAGAGAGAGGATGAGACAGAGAGAGAGAGGGAGGGAGACAGAGGATGAGACAGAGAGAGAGAGGGAGACAGAGGAT
>JAVGWN010000129.1:0-21554 GCA_034552555.1 Semaprochilodus insignis | reverse complement strand
TGGGTGTGTTTGAGGCTGCTAACTCCTGGCATTCGTGGCTAGCTGTAATGGCTGGTTAGCATGCTGGCTAACCTAGCTAGCTATCAAGCGACCTCAATACATACCAGAGACTCTAGCAATATCTGCTACTTTCCTCCGCACTTCATTTTTCTACAGGTGTATATGTACAAAGACGCATCATATAAACTGGGGAAAGAGGAAACGGTGGTTATGAGCTTCTCCTCCATGTTTACCACCACGCTGCTGAGACCTGGAACCAAATACAGGTAGGAACTAAAAGCTCAGAGAGTAGAAGCTGGGGGGACCTCGGACCTCCATGTCTACGACTGGTCCAAAGAAGTGGCTTGAGCCAATTGTTTACAATGTCACTTCACCGCTTCCATAATTAATTTGCATAAAACTGGAGTAAATTTTGACTTGATTTGTCGTTCTGCCGCCATGTTGCTCTGTCGCCATGTCACTCTGTCGATGTGTTACTTGCCGCTTGATGCTAAATTGTGGCTACCAATCGTGTACTCCCATAGGAAATGACTGGTCGCTTGTCGCTCTGTCACGACACTTTGTGCAATTCCAGGTGCTGGCTGGAGTGGTGTAAAGCACATCACCACTGGACTCTGGACTGATGCCGGTGAGCATGGCAACAGCCTCCTCCCAACAGGACTGAACAGAATGTGTGTGAATCAATGCTTTGTTAAATTTACTGGATTCCCAAATATTCTCCACCTGCCAAAGCATGTGGCCCCCCTCCCAATGCAATTAAAATTGACCCAATTAAGCAGGAAGCCATCTATGTTTACAGCATTGGTCAGACGGTCTTATCCAGAGCGACATAAAGTTTCCACAGGTAGGTGAAGGTAGTGTTAAGAATCTTGCCCAGAGACTCTTATTGGAATTTCATTCGTTCATGCCATTTAGCTGACACTTTTATCCAGAGCGACTTACAAGGTAATCATATTACAGGAAGGCCAGTGTAGTGTTAGGAGTCTTGCCCAAGGACTCTTACTGGTGTAGCACAGCATAGTCACCCAGACCGGTAATCGAACCCCAGTCTCCCACATGGGTTGATGGCTCACTGGCAGGTAGTGGTGTTATCTGTTGTGCCACACCAACCACACGGTAAACTGTAGGGTGGTTGCCCAGGTAGGGAATCGTACTCCAGTCTACAGCATGGAGGGTGTAACCGCCCAATCTGGCAACCCTTTCTCATTTAATTACCATTAAATTTCAGCTTGGATGTGTGAATAGGGGCTCTATAAAATCATTCTGGGGGCTCGGCTTGATCTTCCTAACATTTGTCGACAAGCCAGGCTTTCTCAACCAACATCACCGCCTGACCTCTCCAATCCCACAGATGCACTCCCAGACCTTGTGGAAAGTCTTCCCAATGGAGTTGATGGCTATGTTCAGACTTCCAGCCCAAATCAGATTCATGGCGTATCCAGATTGCATCCAGATTTATTGACCATGTGAAGTCCAATTTTCACAAATCTGATCACCGCAAACAACAGAGGGGTCAGTCGTCTCGAAAGACTGGACTCAAGGAACAAATCTGATTCGCCTACAGTCTGAAGACAGCCCATGAGGTCCACTTAAAATCCACTGAGTGTCAGGTGTCCTCATACTTTTGGCCACACATTGGTCATGTACATCATAGTTATTGGGAACGCACTAATTAAGGTGACCAGTACTCACATGCAAGGACCTCTGTCCACCAACAAGTAAAGCCCTTTAGCTCAGGCCCTGCAAACATTCCAACTCCACCTTCCAGAGAGTAATGACCTGCAAAGGCCTTGTTTTCCCAGTTAGCCTCCAGCACACTGATTATTGCTAGACGGCAGAGCTGGTTTCACTTTGAGCACTCTCTCCAGCAGCTGATGTTGTAGTGCTTTAAGGAAACGGCCCCCAAGTCCATGTTTCCTTTCTATACTACACCTGATTCTACTCATTAAGGGGATTGACAGGTAGCTGGAGAAGTTGAATCAGGTGTGCTGGAGCAGGGAGAACACAAAATTGCTCAAAGCTGCAGCCCTCCAGCACCAGAGCCATAGAACCCTGCTCTGCAGCTCCTTTCCCTCCCGCTCACTTATTACCGAGGCCCAGAGTACAACTAACCTTCAATCAGCTTAGCATCACAGGGATTAACCACAGAGACATTTTTTTAGCTATTGCTCTGTGGTCGCCGCACTCTCGTGACCGTACAGCGTGGATAATCTTGTCTCTGGAGTTCACCCGTTCGCTAGCTGAATTTGATTTGATATGCTCTCGTGATCCGCTGAGATCGGGAGGGGGGTGTTGAGCAAAGTTCAAAGCCAGTGGTATTTTACCTGCACTTCGAATTTCGACATGCAGTTGGGTTCTTTTGCCAATGCTTACACTATGCAAATAGCCAAAAGTATGGGGACACCATCGCATCGATATGAACCAGCTGGATGTCTCGTTCAAAAACCATGGCCATTACTATGAGGTCAGTCCCCACCTTGCAGCTATAACAGCCTCCACTCTTCTGGGAGACTTTCCACAAGATGTTGGAGTGCTTCTGTGGGAACCTGTGAACGTTCAGTCAAAAGAGCATTTCTGAGGGCAGGTACTGACGTTGGACAAGAAGGGTTGGCTCATTCCAGGTCATTCCAAAAGTGCTCAGTGTGTTCAGCCTTGCTGTTCCGGGCTCACCTCTCCTACAATAGGCTACTGCCAGTGGTATTTTACCTGCACTTCGAATTTTGGCATGCAGTTGGGTTCTTTTGCCAATGCCATACTATGTATATGGCCAAAAGTATGTGGACACCATCGCATTGATATAAACCAGCTGGATGTCTCGTTCAAAACCATGGCCATTACTATGAGGTCACTCCCCACCTTGCAGCTATAACTGTGGACGTTTAGTCAAAAGAGCATTTCTGAGGGCAGGTACTGACGTTAGACGAGAAGAGCTGGCTCATTCTAGGTCATCCCAAAAGTGCTCAGTGGGGTGGAGCCTTGCTGTTCCGGGCTCACCTCTCCTACCACTAGGCTACTGACCACCCCAGAGTTATGGCTAGAAGTGACCTGCCGGCAAGTGTCATGTTTCCCGTGTCTTACTCTACACTGACCAACCAAAATACTTGCTGTGTGTGCTGTAGTATTAACATGGCCCTTCACTGGAACTGAGGGTCTGAGCCCAAACCCTGAACCCCCAAACCCAGACCATCAAACTTTACTGTTGGCACTCTACATTCCGGGAGGGAGTGTTCTCCTGTATTCATCCACCGAACCCAGATTCCTCCATCAGACTGCCAGATAGTGAGACGTGATGCATCACTCCAGAGAACATGTTTCCACTGCTCCGGAGTCCAGTGGCGGTGCTTTACACCACTCCAGCCAACACTTGGCATTGGGCATAGTGATCTTAGGCCTGTGTGCAGCTTTTCAGCCATGGAGACCTATTTCTTGAAGCTCCTGATGCTCATTTCTGGTGCTGATGCAGCTGTTGCTCTCAGGACCTTCCATTTCAGACATGCCCTTGACTGTACATAGCAATGGGACTTAAAGAAACACCCAAACACTAAAATTAGAAGCAGTGTCCACATACTTTTGTCAACATCATGTATTTTTCACAGTGGCCACTAGGGGCACCCTAACGATCCTTTAGATACAATGTTAACTGCTGTGTTTTCCAGAGGCCATTTGGGTTCAGAGGCCCCGTGCATCACAACCGAGTGTGAGTTTAGCAGTCCATCGGCAGGATGCATTAAAATGAAGCCCCTTAATGCATCTGAACAGAAAGCCAGGAGAGGGATCAGATGAGGCCGCAGCGCCAGCGTACATATTTGCTCTGTGCTCGGGGTGTCGGGGTGATTGAGTTAAAATGGGCGTCGTGTGAAATGTCACCATCTGCCTCGCGACAGCTGATCCCCAATCAATTTAAAACCGAATCCCCTTTTCCCCACGCCTCAAATCCAGTAGCAAGCCCTGAGATCTCAATTATAGATTGGCCTAATTAGCTGACATCCTGTGACAGGCACAAGCCAGGGCAAGGCTTCCAATCGCAACCATGGAAATCAAGCCACGGCAATCACGTCTCAGTCATATCGAGAAACGATAGCAGGTTGACAATCCTCACAAATTTAAGCCGTTTTAGGAGATACAGCACGGCTTAATGTTTAAATCGTGTTACGGCCAATGGAAAATTAATCATCTTTGGGCACTGGCCTGATTAGTTCGTGCGGATGACGTGCAGAGAACTTGCTGGAACTTGTTACGGTTGCTCCGTTTTCTCCAGTAAACTGTATAAACACATCAGGTTCTGCGGTGCATATGGAATATTAAGGGTGTAGTGACGTCCATTAGGGCTGTGACTATGCAGTATGTCAGTTTTCCATAGGAATAAAGGGGATAATTCCTGTTTACTTAAGAGGTTAAGATGTAAACAAAGTCATTTAGAGTGGTTTGATGTGAAATGCTCTGTTCTAATCACCACGTATAGTCATAGTGAATGGAACCAGACGTCCACCTCTAAAAGCTCCCTCACAGAAAGTTACTACATGGACTGGTTATGAACACACTGTGCTGTTTTGGCCTAAAACATATTTCTAACATACACTCATCATCAAACGAATAGCTGCACAAATAGCTGCACCCAGAAGGAATCAACCCACAGGAATGAAACTTGGTGGGTAGGTTTGCTGTGCATGTGACGTAAGCAAGGACGGGCCTTATCTCTGTACCTGACTGACCCAACAGCCACGATTACAGACATCCAGCGAGCAGTGATGTCCTCCATGAGTCATCCTGTTAGTGCAGCACCATTGGCAGACGGCTGCACCACGCAGGACTACATGCACACAGACCGTTACCACGACTGTCCTTAACACCACGTCACCGTCACCAAAGACTGCAATGGTGTCGTGCCAGACTGTCATGGAGTGACTCAGAATGTCAGCGGGTCATCTTCAGTGACGAGTCCCGCTTTAGTCTTGGTGGAGACGACCAACGAATCCGTGTGTGGAGGCACCGTGGTCAGCGCCAAGATGAACGTTTGTTGTCACACGTCACACGTCCAGAAGACCTCCACCCCTACCGCACCATCTGCAGGAACTGTGTGAGGATGTTCAAGCTGCATGGGATGGATTATCACAGGACACCATTAGGAACCTCTACAGCTCCATGCCGAGACGTCTGGAATGTTGGGTTAGCAAACACGGCGGCCCGACGCCATACTGAGAGACAGACTTCTGTATGTGCAGCTCAATAAATATTGATCATATCAGTCTAAATTTATCATCAGTTATTGATCCTGGTAACCTTTTGCACTGCAATCCCACACCTCCTTCTGGGGGCAGCTGTTACTTTGATGATGAGAGTAGTAAGAGTCTTTAGAACAGAGCGTTTCATATCCACCCACTCTAATGACTTTTAAAGTTATTTGTTAATGAATGAATTAGGCAACAATTAAACTAATCAAAGGAATTTGCTTTTTAGAAGCTTCGTTTTAATATCTGAATAAATAAAGGTTACTGGTATTATTATGGGTTTGTTGTGCTATTGCATAACATGTGTTCAGCTTATGTTATGTATCGTTACTGCTGCGAGTTAATGAAAAACATCTCTGATAAACAATCCGCTTCATAACAAGCACAGCTGGCAACGGCGTGGCAAGTTAGCATTCAGCAAGGTGAACAAATGTTTGTTTCACCACAGAGTGATTTCATAACAGTGTTATTCAAATGGCTTTACTGTCTTGGGACATTTTAATGATCTAATTCACGGCCTTAAAGCCTTAATTCCAATACAGTTACGGAGACTCTGCCTCTTCTGATGGTCTCTCATTTACCGTCTTTCATGGAAACCACAGTCAGTGATCACAACTAGGCATTTCCAGTGTAGTCTCTCAGAGCAAAGTGTTCGGGGGAAGGGGAGGGGCATATGTTATGTACACACCCAAGTTCAAATGACTGGATAGTTTTTGGTAGCACTTTACAGATCGGTAATAAGTAGGTAATAATACAGTAATTATACAGTAACAAATTGTATTTAATCATTAATTAAATGTCCGTTTCCTGGTTGTTACTAAATAACAAATCAGGAATTGTGGTGAGTGTTAATAAGGCCGTCGAATAATGGTAACGAGTTGTACTTACCCGAAAACGACCTGCTTATTTTATAGTTCATTATGTGTAGTAAGTCAGCAGAGGGAATCATGGTCTCATCTCTTCCTGGGTAACAGTACGTGTCTATAGGTGGGCCTACATGTGAAGCACAAGACCCTTTAGAACCGGTGTTCTGACCTGATGGAGGTGCAGTAAGGAAGAACTAGATGGAAATAAGGGAGTTTGGATTTTACGGCTCTAATACCGTGTAGTTACACTGTAATTACTGCCTGTAACTCACACGGTGTCTGACCATCTAAATACATAACAGGTCAGAAATAAAACAGAAGCAGGTGAATTAGTATTCTACAGCCCTGATACCGGGTCATTACAGCAGAACCACTCCTCTGAGTTTGGGTTAATAACTCTAACATTATATATTATACACATGTGCTCAGTTATTATTCTCTCTTACTGCTCATTAACTATAAAATACGTGGGTCAATTTAGGTAAATTAAACTTGTTACTGCTTTTTTTTAATCATTTTATTACTAAACACTGATACAATAACTAATTTTTCGTTTATTAATGATTAGAAGATGTGCGTGTAATATTTAGGAAACTTGTTACCAGCGTGTTTCTATTACATGACTGCCAGTTCTCCCTTATTACACATGAAGAACTATAAAATAAGAAGGTCATTTTTAGGTAAGTACAACTTGTTACCATTATTTAATCATTTCATAATGGCCTTGTTAACACTCACTACAATTTCTGATTATCATTATTATAAAAATCATTAAATAATAAAATCATTATTATTTAGTGACAACTAGGAAACTGACATTTAACTAATGATTAAATACAATTTGTTTTTTTAGGCTGTGATTTCAGGAGCTGATTTTGCTAAAACATACTTTGTGGCTAATCTGTGTAGCACAGATCTGTGTAGTCAGAGATTGTCCGTTTATTTTAATGGCCATTCTTTTACATAGAATTATATAAGAACCAAAAAAACAACAGCAGTGTTTTCAAAATTAAGCAACGTGTGTCGAACACTAGGGGGCAACAGATCCTCAGAAAGCTGTGGCGCCCCCCATTGTAAGAAACAAGGAAAAGCACAGTTCCTACTCCTCAATGCTAGAAATGTTCAGAGTTCAGCATCAAACTTCCTCCCTTTACCCTCCAGGAGCGTCTCCAGCGGTGGAGAGCAGCACCAGGGTTATCTCTTCTTCTGCTTCTGTTTCTATCACTTCTTCTGTTTGCTGCTGAACGTGGTTTCTTGCTGAGAGTGAGCGAGTGGCGACGGCGGTGGCGGTTGCTCACCAAGAGCTTCAGCCATGGTTGTGTGTCCTGCTCCTTTCTTTGGCTACCTGACCTTAAATGATCTAACCAGGAGCAGCACCTTCACCATGACTGATAAGAGGTTAGAATACCAGAGATTCACCCTACAAGTCCAGACCTCGAGATCACTGAATGTGTTTGGATTCTTTGGAGGGTGAAAAACACGACATGACTGAACTCCGTATGTGCGGCTGCTGATTATTTTGAAGGACGGAAGCTGTAAATACAGAAAATGTGATTTTATATTCAGATGTTGAGGCTTCTGTGTAGCTTCTGTTAAATACATGCTTTTTTCTAATACTAAAACTGATTAAAGGTGGTTTTGACTGGAGATTAAATAACTGAACGGTGATCTCTGACTTAAAATCAGACAAAACTGAAATATTACCTGTACTGTTACATCTCTGCTGTATATAGGCTCCCCAGACTAAGAACTGAGTCCCCCCTGTGATGTTCTGGGGGGGTTTAATTATGTGGAAATGGGTTCTTTGGTTGAGGTGACCGTGAATTTGAACCACGGTGCCTCCACTGAGAACCAGGTTTCTCCTGTAGCTGATCATTTTACTGAGGAACACAACATTCCTATCCCTGTATTCCAAGATGACAGTGCTGACGTTCACAGGGCTGCAGACGTGACTGATTGGCATGATGAACATTCAGGAGCATTCACACATCTGGACCGGCCCACAGAATCCCCAGATTTGAACTCTCTTGGAAATCTGTGAGAACCCCAGGAAAACCGCAGGGAAGGCATCCACCAAATCTGGCCCAACCGACCAGTTCTTTGATGTAAGAATGTCTGAACATTGATGTGGGCCTACATCCAAAACCTTGTCCAGTCAACGCCCAATCCAGTCACAGCTGTTATTGGTGCTGGTGGAGGTACTACACGCTGTTAGGTGCGTTCCAGTCACAGGGGACTCACAGGGTGTTTTGTCTGGTGAGCTTCTAAGTATTGTGAGTTGGTACTGTGCCTTCAGCATGTAGTGGTACTTTTGAGGGAAAGCAGACTGAGGGATTGGAGAAAACTTGGGCTGGAGTTCTGCCTGTAGATAGAAGGCCGGCTCCCCCTCCCTTCATGACTGTGGTAGGACTGGTAAAGGGCTGAGGAACAGGAAGGAGACGAGGTTGGTGGCAGGGACCTGGTCACGGGAACAGAAGGTGAGGATGTGAGTGTACAGGGCATTAGGGGTTCAAAGCAACTCCACCGAGCACATGACCAAGAAGGAACCTGTGGGTCTCAGGCTTTCTGTAAAAAGAGAACATTTATTGTAATGAAAGTCATCCGTCTGTACATCATACGAACTGCAACGAGTTTACTTGGAAAGTTCCACACCTCCACGTTTCAAACGATAATACCGGACGTACAGGTTTCAAGAATATTAGTCGTGTAATATAAATATTTGGTACAAAATATCACAGGATTTAAAGCAAAGTAGTACATGGACATCGTCTACTCTCCCAAATCACTTCAACAATGCACTGTTTCATAGAACCACATTTGTACAACAGATAGCGTTGGTTTTACTTTTTTTCCTTTTTTTTTTTCTTCAAACAGCATCACCGACAAAGCACGGGAATATTATTGGATGTGAAATCTGTATGCTGCGTGCACCTAAAACACAAATATTTACCTGCCCTTCTACTGCTTGGAGCCCAGTTGAATCATATGTATATTTTAAAAATAACCTCTTTTCATCCTCTTGATAACTGAGGCGGGGAATGCAATTCCAGACTCATTTTGTGGCTGGCACAGAGGGCAAAATAGCGGGGCGGTGATTTATTTTAACATCCCAGTCATACCTCAGCATCGGACCGCTGTGATTATCATTTAGCGAGGGAATGAATTATCTGTACTTTTATTACTTACAAAGGTGGCGGCTGGCGGTTAGATTTCAAGAGCAGACTATCGCAGGGAAATGATACGATCGGGAAGTATAGATGGATGAATGAAGCTTACGGCTTCTGACCCTCTGTTCAGTAAATGAACTGAATGAAAACAAGATGTACTGATGTTTGCCTTCTAAACTTTTCCTTTCTGGGCCGAGCGTATGACGTTTCCATATTCCACATTTATGTGCTTGTAGAGTGAAAGCACTGTGAAGCCAATGTTTAGCTTAGCACAAGTCATTAGGTAACTGTAAATATGCTCCTCTTGGGAGGAAATACAAATGTGGAGTAGTGCTAAGTTCAGGCAAACGTGTGCCAAAAATGCAGCATAAATCCAAGTAAACCACATTTAGTGCCTATGACAGGGTAGATAATTGGAAGCTTCTGGCATGTTTTGCAGTGGATGATGAAAACCCGTGCCAATCATTAAACACCCCCCCCCCCCCCCCCCCTCGGTTTCCTAAAGCACTACGTCTGCTTTGAGCACGGCCGCACATTAATGTGGCTTGTAATACATGAAGAAAAGTTGAAAATATACACAGGTTTGACAGGAAACAGCTAAACAGTGATCTCAGTCACCAACACCTGTAGAGATATCGTTCTGTAGTCTAGTGGAGAAAGTAGCTTTCGCTTTAGTTCCAGACACATTCATGGAGGAGTTGGTGCTGGTGCAGGGGTTTTGGTCCTGGCTTTCCAGCCTGTGGTTCAAAAAGAAAAAGAAAAAAAAAAAAAACATTTCAAGTGATACGGACGCTCGGTGCTCCTGCTGATAAACTGCCATGTGCAGTGCATCTCAGGAAGGAAGTCTGAAACAGACAGTGAGCGTTTTCCCGAAAGTACATTTTTGCAGCGATACGAAAAGCGACGTTGCCACGAAGCAGACACATTTTGAAAACGAACCCGGGACTATCCGGAAATATGCCTTGTCGTGATAAACTTCCTTCCAAAGAGTTAGTTATATGCAGTCAAGTCTGCGTAGACTCGTGTGTCATTTCCTACTCCGTCTGTGCTGTCTGAACGCATCTGCCTTGCAGAGAGAAAATGGTCAGCGAACAGTCCCCATGGGGTGTCTGCCTGCCGGAGCTGGGTGGAAAGGAGAAGGGCACTTCGTAAATAACTCCAGCTGTGTGTTTCACCTCGGAGGACGCTGGCTCGCATGGGTCCAGACGGTGTGGTGTCCGTTAGCAGTCCCAGTCGCTTTCCTCGGCCCCGTACATGTCAGCTAATTTGCGGAACCGGGGCCCCCACTCGCTGAGGTAGTTGTAGTCCTGCACCCCGTCGGACGAGGCCGAGCCCAGCGAGCTCAGAGATTCGGCCACCGAGCCGTTGCCCTCGTAGGCGTAGGTGGCCAGCGAGTCGTAAGGTGGCGCTGTTGGGCTGCCGTCATTCTCCTGCACCCTCTGGTTGATGAAGTCCCGTACGTCTGCGTTGTCCCGAGACGGTGCGGCACCAGCCCGCCGCAGAGGGGGCGGAGGGTACAGCGGCTCCGAGGGCAGGATGTCTCGCCTCAGCTTGTTGCTCTCCTCCATGGCCTCTGGGTGGCGCAGCGCCCCGATATCGAAGGCCTGCGTGTCCTCCTCTCCGCCTCCTTCATCGTTATAGCTGACCACATTGTCCCTCACGTCCTCTTTGGAGATGATCAGAGGCTCTTTCTTCTTCTGACGCTTCAGGGCAGCAAACAGCACCACTATCACTGAAAAGAGAGAGAAAAATAGACAGTGAGTGGAGCAGATAATGGAGAGGTGACAAGCATGTGGTACCCGAGCACTGAGACTTAATTCACAGTCGTTGAGAGCTGGAAGCTGCAGGTTTTCAGCCCTCGTTTGGTGGAAGCCAGTTGCAGCAGTGATCCAGTGATTTGAATAAGCAGCACTGGATGAAGATTTTGAAGGCTCCAGTGTGGAATACAGGCAGGAAACATATAGGACTTCAGTTAAGCGCAGATTTAATCTCTTATCGCAGTTCTGGAACAGGCACGGTTTCATGCACGCATGGCGCACTTTAACAATAACACACTCTCTGTGGATGACGGCGTGTCACCTAGAGAACGGATGCACACTGTGCTCGGGTAAGATCTAGCTGCCTCTACCACCAAACCCTTTTATAAAGTCACTCCACTCTCATACAGAAGCATAAAAGGGAGTTAATTTAATATCCCTAAGAATCATGGGGCCCAGAATCCAGAGAGCTAGAGCCAATCTTCCCACAATTTGAAGAAACTCCGCTCCGAAATACTAAGTGATAATATTTGCTGAATTAATTTAAGATGGCTTTAATTAAAACCAGATGAAAATGTATCCTTTATTATACAGTGTCCTGATTGAAAGGCTAACAACACAGCATTTATCAGTTCAACCATTTAAGCATGTCGGGGCTTTTTTTTTCCCTACCCCTCCCCCTTTATTTTGTATTCAGCCCCAAGATGCACATTTCAGATCACCTGAAAAGTAATTAATCTAATGTTCTCGCAGACAAAAACACAGGCTGACAGGCAGACAGGTGAGAGAATGAAGGGAACCATCGTTTCCCTGACAAACTGAAGCTGAAGGATGAGTGCTTACACTCAACACCGACAGTCAGGTAGAAAGAGGGATGATCAGATTCCTAAAACCATTCGTACAGTGGACTCTGACCGAGGAAGAAATGCAATTTTTACCGCGGCCCTCATGGGAACACTTAGAAGGGTCTGATTTTTGATTACCACGGCAACAGCACACAGCATCAGGGCAATCTCTCCTGCTGCAACGGTCTTGGTCACATAGGTGGAAGATTATAATGTGGACTGTTAAAAGACCCATGTGAAAAAATCCAATATTATTCTGATCTGTAGATTAAATGACCATAAATTAGCTACCTGGCATAACTTGTTAAAGGGCTCATAGGGGGGTAATACGACAGTATCTGTCATTACCATGATAAATCATAATATATCACAACAAGCTTCCAGAATGCAGGCATCAAACCTTACAAACAGAGCATAATTAGTCCTACTTTATTGGATTGAGTGCAGTGTAGTATGCAAAATACTGGCTATAAAACATTGTGTTCATAATTTTTATTGTCAATTTTCTTCCCAATTTCAGTCACGTCCAAAAGCACCTTCCAGCTAGTTGGCTAGCAAGGAAGCGAAAGAGAAAAGAGAGAGAGCAAGGCCGGTTGTGTTCTCTTGGACTCTTGGCCAAAAATGGCTACAGTACCACTGAGGGTCAAAGCTGCGGCCTCCTAATGACAAGTCTAATGCTTAAACAGCCCTTAAATATCATCGGAAAAACACGTATATCCAATTTTTTCCATTTATACTTTTGTCATTAGGACCGGACCAACGGTCCAGATTGTGACGTATGGTGAAACAGTATCCTGAAAACATCTCGAAGTATTATGTTATTACGTTCCATATCATCTAGTCAAAGCAAATTTATTTATATGCGCTTTTTACAACAGATGTTGTCATAAGAGAATCCGGGTCCAAGACCCCAATGAGCAAGCCAGACGCGCCAGAGGCAAAGAGAAACTCCCTCAGAGCAAGAGGAAGAAGCCTCGAGAGGAACCAAGACTCAAAAGGGGGAACCCATCTCTTCAGGTCGACCCCGCATAGCAAGAAACAGAAAAAGGTCAGGTTTTACCATTATAAGGAATGAATAGGAGAAGTGTTGAGTGTGTTTGAGACAGGGAAAGAAATGTCAGATTTGTCTGTGATTCAATAGCAGGATTGTCGGAAAACATGTCAACGTCCTTCCTTCCTATATGATGTACAGTGTATAAATGAGCTCTGTTAACAAGCCTATAGTTCAAAAAGCAGTCCATGCTTATATCATCACTGTGAGTGGATGGAGCTAAACTTATATAGATAGATATATGTCAAAAAATATATTTATTTTTTTATATTATTATTATTATTATTATTATTTTTATTAATATTATTGTTTTTATTTTTAATCTGGTACCAGACCCACTGAGTTCACGTGGTTAAGGAATTAAGTATTTTTGTGTGTGGATGAAGCATATAATTATATATGATCATTTATTTTCATTTTTACGTCTTTTTATTTCCCTACTAGTATGTTAGTATATAACAAGATAAAGCTTTTCCTTGTTCCCAAACGCTACAACTCACTGGGGTAGAAATCTCCGGTTTTTGGATAGGGTATAACTTCATCCATCAAGGTGAACATCCCTCCATTTTGTTCTATTTCACATGCCCATATTCTTGCTCAAAAACCTTTCTATGAAATCAAATTAACAGCCAGTGCTGAGTTAAAACAGACAGAGGTACTCACAGAGCAAGATGAGGACACAGAGGAGAATGGCCACCAGAGCTCCAGTGCTGAGTCCGGCGGAACCACTCAGCGCTTCCATGTTACACATCTCCATGGTGCCGTCTCGGCTGCATGTACACACGCGAATAGTCAGCGTGCTTGTGCTGCTTTGTATGGGGAAGACCCCATCAGAAATCACCACAGAGAAAAGATAGGTGCTCTTCTGTGACCGCCTGAAGCCTGTTCGGCGGGTGAAGATGCTGGCGGTGTTATCTGCGGGAGAGAGAACAGCACCCGGTTCAGTGGAAGGCTCAACTAGGGTTGTGTGACATCACCAACTCTGCAAACCAAAACAAACTGAGATACAGCAGAGGTTATGAGTGCTGCAGGAGCCGGGCTTGTGTAAATCCGCAAAAGCCGAAGGTCGGAAAAGCTGAGCCTCCGGACAGGCTCTGCTACCCGGCTCTGCGCTGACTCTGAGAAGCAGGCTTTGGTGGATTGTTTGCGCGAGGCCACTCACCTCCATTGTCTTGTACTGAGAAGTTGGCCCTCACGGAGCTGTCCGGTACCGGACTGAAAGAGAAGCGGTGCCCGCCTATGGGTTCATCTGGATCCACTGCTGTTATGGTTTGGATTTTCTGGGAAAAAGTACGAGAGAAATATGTTTTAAAATACGAAACATTTCGCATTTAATGAATTCTGAGTAGTGTGCAGTTAAATGCCTTGTGGAGAACAACTGCCTTGATTCAGCTGAGGTGCTCTTAAAGGAGGAGCTTGGCCAAACATGATGTCACTGGCATAATGCTGACTGATGGACACAAGATGTCTGCAACTATTAAAAACTTGTTCAGTGTAAAATGAAATAACTTCTTTAAGTCATCCAAGTCGTTTTTGACATGAGCTGAAAATTTCAGATTACTTAAAAACATTAAGTATGGAGATAAATACAGATAAATGGCTAAGCCAAGCCAAGGTGACTGTTTTCCACAAACCTTTTAAGCGGCAAATTTAGCAAATCCGATTTTAGCAAATCGGATTTTACTGCGCAGTAAGGTGCAGCAACATTTCCCCTTAAAAGTGTGTTTTTCTTGACTTTTGCCGCTCGCGGACACAAACACCATAGCTTTCGTTCAGGGCCGAGGACAGAGCAATACAGAGATTGAGCTCAGAGTTGTCTTGTGTGGCTAACAAGGGCAATTTGAGGTTAAATGGCTTGCTCAAGGGCACATTAGCAGTAAGCTGGGTCTAAAATTTAATCAGCGGTCCTCTGGTGTTTAGCGTGTGTCTGCCTGTCGGGCATAGCAACTGGCCAGACTCTTCACGTTCACTGGCCCACTTCCCTTACCTCTAGGCTGCACAGTCAGCCCCTGATAGTAGTGGATAAAAATAACAGCTGTTTTTTTTGTAAATACTTTATACTATACTATACTATAATATATAAAGTCAACTGTAAACAATTTACTACAAAATAGTACTTTCTTTTGACCACATGTTTTACTGCGTAGGCTTCATTTATGATGTTCGGTCATAATTTATCTTTCCTTCAGCTTTATTAACCCCCATCGCTTAGAATTAAACAGCCTATTTTTGTTACTGAGTACTATGTGTTAATATCCTCAGTTCTGATTGTCTGTCTTGTTTTGTGCTTCATTCAAATAGTAGTCTAGGCTCAAACACTCCTCATAACTGTACCCTGAAAGAGCAGCGCTGGACTGTTATTGGCTCAAAAGGTCTACATACAGCTCTGGAAAAAGACCACCTGAAAATGATCAGTTCCTCTAGTTGTACAGGTTCTGGGTTTGTGTTGGACCAAAATGAGCAGTTCTGTTTGATTCTATACACTACTGGAAACACGTCTCCCAAATTCCAGATCAGATATTGTATTTAGATCTGTTTATTTAGAAAATCACTAGTGACCCTCCAGAAGCCTGTTTTTAGAACCATGCTCGCTGTGCATTTCACCCCAGCCACCGCTCGCCAGTCTCTCTGTAGGTCACTTGAGGTCATCTTACGGTGGTTAAGAGACATTGGAATGAGGTGGCGCTCATCGTGGTCAGTAGAGAGTGGTTTTGGCCCTCTGCCAGTCTGTAGCTGTGTTGTCCTGTGTGTTTGCTGCTTGACCTTGTTCTTATGAACCAGACGCTCACTGTATCTGCCAGTAAAGCTAGAACCCAACCTTCTGTTCCTCACTAAGAGCCTGCTGTACATGTGGAGATGCTGATTTAAGAACAAATTAGAGTGGTCTCTTATTTATTTACAGAACTGTATGTAAATGTGTTGGTTTCTGTGGCATTAATATGTTGCCTTTGGTGGACTGGACTGTATGGACTGGAGAGTGAATGATATATTCTGAAACAGCATTTCGTAAGCCATAGTCTACATACTACATCAAACTCAGTATGTAACTCTTAAGTCTGGATCACACGCTGTCCAGAAGATTTCTTGGATAATGCTTCCTCCATGCGATTGCTGTAGTAAGGCTGCACTGAAAAGTGGATTACAGATAGCAGATCTCTCAGTGGCAAATGTTTTTGAGGGACGTCACCCAGTGGGCGGGTCGGTG
Source organism: Semaprochilodus insignis (assembly GCA_034552555.1). Lineage (NCBI taxonomy): Eukaryota > Metazoa > Chordata > Actinopteri > Characiformes > Prochilodontidae > Semaprochilodus > Semaprochilodus insignis. The sequence continues at coordinate 5,435 of JAVGWN010000129.1, read as the reverse complement.
AGCCGTGCGATGACGGACAGCAGGGGAGGCGTTTGGAGTCAAGCACTGAAGGAGAGGTGGACAGTTATTATAAAGTGCCTGTGATAAGTGACAGGCCCTGTCATCCGCCGCGACACATAATCTCATCAAGCATGACAGAAAAAGGCCCCAGTGTCTAATCCACGAAGGGGAAATACTCATCACTGATCTCTATCTCCATCCGGAGGCGGCGAGTCCCATAGAGGTCACAAAGTGTTCAACAAACGCCCCTGCTTTAAATCGACACACCAGTCCAATGGCCAAACAGCAGCGCTGATCTAATTTCATCCTATCGCACATCTAAATTGATGTTGGCCTGAGAAAAAAAAAAAAAAAGTTGAAGTCCATTAAAATGGGCCTTTACCTGTCCGGCTTTAGCATTTTCACACACAAAGGTATCATACAAGTAGGCCAGCGTGGGGGCGTTATCGTTGACATCCAGCACACGGATGTATACAGGCACTCGACTCGTCTGCTGGGGGTCATCTGCAAGCACAAGAAGAGGAACCGGTGATATAGAGGAAAAACAGATGTTCATATCGCTTGGGGCAATAGGTCAACAGCAAACAAGATATGGTCATTCATATGAAATGAAATCCTGTGAGTAGGTTGGTGAGTAGTTGGGATGTTGCTAATGTATTTATTTTGGGGTTAAAGGTTTCAGAAAGCATCTCCTAGGCTAATTTTCTGTCTGATGTTTTTAGTATATAGACCTACATTTGTCTTTAGGAACACCATTGTCAGTGTTGTTCCCTCTTCTCAGTTTAAGATGGCAGTAGACAAGCTCAGCACTATTTAAGCAGTTAACTAGGTGGCTCGAGATAATGAGCTTTCCTTTGCTTTAACTAGCTCAGGTTTCAATCTACCCAGCTCATGGTAATCAGATAGCTCATGTAGTTAAACAGCGTTGGTTAGATTAAATTCCAACTTTGTTGCTTAGACTGACACAGTGGTTCCCAAAGTTTTACAGTCCCCTCCTTCATTACACGTCTTGCTGCGTACCTCTTCTCGCTCCTATGAGCAATATATGATGATGCATATGTGAGTCATTTCGACCGATCAAATCAACCCACCTTAACACAACGTAAACCCTCAGAAAGTGGTACTGAACTGTCACTGGAGTGGTACCCTCATATGTCCATATCTTAATTGCGCCATATTGTTTTGCAGTTAAACATAATTTAATGTTCAGACCATTACTGTACCTGTGAGGGTATGTTCATGGTGTTTGTACCTTGGTGAACAAAGTGTGCTTAAACAGTACCCTCTGGCAGCGGACAACAGACATTTTGTTAATGTTTACCCTAAAATGAATAACACTTAACAAACCTAAGAGTTTAACCGCACTGTAAACACGACGCCGATATGCAGCTAAGCTTTAATCGCAGCAGCCACCAATCGATATCTCACTACAACTGCTAACTGAACCGTGTCTGTGAAACTGAAATAAACTCAAATACAAGACGAGCATCACATACAAACAAGCATCATTCAGGCCTTAATGACAATTGATAAGCGTAATTCTGTTTCTCTGTACTGTTGTTAGTTTCTCCTAAACATGCGGTGCTCAGACGGGGCCTGAGTGGACCACTTACTTCTATAATCTTTTATAATAAGAGAGTAAAAATACCAAACTATTAGACCATGAGTTTGGGAGCTGTTTGTGTTGCTCATCTGAAGGACGTACCTGTGTAACTGCGCAGCAGGCTGTATTACATTAAATTAAATGAAGATTAATGTCAGAATTTTTGAAGCAGCTCCAATGTCATTCAATGTACCCCAGTTGGGGAACCACTGGGTTAACGCAAGCAAACCAGCAAATTAGCTATGAATCAGGAAAGCATTTCCCACTCAATGACAAGCATTCTGAAAGCTTCATAAAGATACATCCACAAGCAAATGGTGGTTGATGTGGCTCAGCAGATAACACCACTACCCACCAGGGAGCTACCACCCCATATGGGAGACACCCCATGTGCGCTACAGTCCTTGGGCAAGACTCCTAACACCACATTGGCCTCCCTGTAACACGAATAAGTCGCTCTGGATAAAAGCGTCAGCTAAATGCCATGAATGTAAACGTAAAGCAAAGGTGTACAATCAACTTCCTTTCCTTTCAGTTGTGTCCTGATATAGAACACTATATGATTTCACATGTCTTACTGATTCTAGATCAGTCATACACATAGCCACCACATCAGTTTGACCGGTAAATAGCAATGCTAATGCCAAGTTGCAATCGGTCAAAACCAGGAATCAGACACACTATAATCTATAAACACATACCAGAGTAGCCAGACACATACGGTATAGTGCCATAGACAGAGTCCTCCCTTTCATTCGTTTCCAGACAAAATGACCAATAATGAATAAGTTATTAATTTTTCAGCATAAGGGAAAAAAGCTGACAACATATTCTCAAAAGAAAACTACACTGAAGCCTCAACTAATTACAACACGCAGACAGTATTTAGTGTCCACTCTTCACAATAGCTTCTATTCTTTAACGTCCTTTCAGTTTTACAAAGAATCCAGTCATATTAGTGTTTCATTTTCTTCTTCTATGGTTGGAGGAATACCAATCACAAATGTAGATTCATTAGTCTGTCAAACTTTGCTCCACATATGCAGCTTTAGTGTTCTAGGGCAAATTATATTCCATATTATAAGAATATATTATATTCTTTTTTGTCCCATTTTGCTTATCTCAGTAACGGGTTCTTGATGGCTACACATCCTTTCAGACCTGTAGTGATGAGCTATCTTCTTACCTCTAACTCTCTCCCACCGCTGGTCAAACAGTCCACTTCTCTCTCTCTGTTTAAATTCAACATGTCTCTTCACACTCGCTTATAACCTGCCTCAAGCCTAAACTGTTCTTCCAAAGAGTATTGTCATATTTTCCGTTTGTATGTCGTTGTTGTCTAATGCTCTCGTGTACTCATGTGAACTAACAATTGTAAGCGTTTTTGGGTTCTTAAAAAAGCGCTATATAAAAACAAAGTATTACTACTATTACTATTATTATTATTATTATTATTATTATTACTGGTGGAAGGATGGACAGAAACACCTGTGGGTTGTTCACATCTGAAGCAAGAATGGAGCTTGAGTTTTCCTGGTTTTCCTTTCACCAATTAAAGACTTAAATGCTGTTTAGCTGTTGGTGACAGCTTTGGTGATCTACCAGTCTTTGTTACTCATTAGCTTTAAGACTAGAAGGATGGCAGAACTAGAATGAGGCTAATGTGCACAAAAGTAATCAGAAGAAAAATTAAAAATGTGTTTTGATACACTTATTTTATTTTCTGATAAATTAATTTATAGGCTCTGAAAAACTGAGATATACACACATAACGAAAGGGTAGGATTGCACCCTGTACTGTACACGTGAATACGAGACCAGGAGAGATATAGTCAGTCAGTGGTGTGTCGCGGTGGTGCGTAAATATTTGGATTAAATTCAAAAGATCTTTATCCAGATTTGACTAGTAAGAAGTGCCGGCTTCGCATCCCAGCCAGATCTCATGGTTTGAGCTGGACCTGAGCCGAATGCTGTTTGCAGCTTCTCAGAAATGGATTAATACTGAGAAATCTTAAGAGCAAACTGAAATCAACATGTTTACTGAGTGTGTACATGACTTACTGAACTCCGTCGCAATCACAGAGATGTTGTGCCACGCAAGGTCCTCGCGGTCGAGAGGCTTCTGGAGGAATATAGACCCGTTTCCAGCATGCACGTTAAAGATCCAGTCCACGTCCGTGTGACGATCAATTATGTACCTGGAAATGACACCATTCCTTGAATCGATAAACTCCTAAGCATGCAGCGATGTTGCTGTGGTGGTGCATGTTAAACAAAGAATGATGCTTTTTACAAAGCAATCTCGTGTTTGATACCAAACGGGCCGCTGCGCAGAGGACACAGGAATCAGTGACACCTCGCGGAGCAGAACTGATTACAAACACAGAGCCTGCAGCCCGCTCGTGCCCTGTGCCCATTTGTTCTTGTTTCACTAGAAGCCCGCAATATTGCTCCTTCAGACGCAATCATTCAGGGGGACTGTTCAATTTGCTAATTATCCTCCTGATGTTCAGCAGGACCACGCTGCTTGTGCACACTGGCCCTGATGTCTCTGATAATTACCAGCCCCGAAGTCCTGATCCCTGTCTGCCGAGGCTCTTTAATTGCACTTCTTCTCTTTGCTCTTATTTACTGTGGTCTCCGGAGGGGAGGGAAAAAAAGGGACCGTTTATTGTAGTGGTGAGCCCAGTGCATCAGCTTTATCATCTGGAGGCTCTGGACGGTGATAATGTACTCATTTATTCTCATAATGGAAGCTTATTACGATTATCTCAATGAGAACTTGCAATCGAGGGACCTTTCGAATTAAAAGAGTGTACAGTGCGGATGTATTCAGTCTCGGTTTGTATCTGTGGCGGTTTAAAAAGTAAAGTGGGGCTCTACGTTTGAAGGTCGGCTGGATCAATAAGGATGGGCGCCTAGGCATCTTGCAGTTTCGAATCAAGCCTCCTGTATTTAAGACTGACAAAAACATGATGCAGGCCCACAAGATGCTGTGGACATATACTACAGTGCTTTAAACCCTGCATTCCAGTCAGCCCACAGAAGAATACAGAGACTAAATATATAAGCAACCTTTATGTGGTATTATGCTTCAGTCAATGTCACCTTCTGTGTATTGGTTATGTGTATATAACACCCATTATTCTTCTCCTATTGTAACACCCATATTTTCAATGAGAGATCAATAAACAACACATAGAACACTATGGAAAAGTCAGAGACCACCCTATCATTCGTTCCATTTCCAGTCAAAATAGCCATTAAGTAGGGATGTGCTGATATCTCTCTTAACGCTGATACCTGATCCCTTAGTGTGAGCCAATAAACAGAACCGATACTAAATATTTCTAACCTAACTAGCGTATAATCCCTAATGTGTATCTGATATTTATGGTTATACAGTATTTAAAATATTTTACTTCAGTAAAAGGTGTGCTTTATGCCACTAATAAAACACAGCAAGGTTAAATTAATAGCATTAAATATTGTTTAATTTTTTTTATTTTATTTTATGTCTATTTTGTATTTATTTTATTTTATTTTATTTTATATTTTCTTTTGTTGTTTTATCCTCCCTGTGGCTCTTGGCTATATTGTGAATGAGGCCCCCCCTCAATGTAAACCTGAACTTAAATAAATAAATAAATAAATGAACAACGAAATAAACTAATTAATTAACTAACAAATGAATAAAAAAATTAAACAAACAAACAAATAAATAAATACAATAATTAACTTAATATATATACATACGTAAGCAAGTTAATTATTATCATTTGTTCTATATATATATATATATATATATATATATATATATATATATATATAT
>JAVGWN010000127.1:11276-21804 GCA_034552555.1 Semaprochilodus insignis | reverse complement strand
GTAACTCGTTAAGTGTAATGCGTTAGCGTGCTGTGAGTAGCGTGTTGTGTACAGTAACTCAGTAAGTGTAATATGTTAGTGTACTGTAAGTAGTGTTGGTGTTGTTTTGACCTGTTGGACAGGGCTTGGTTCTAGCTAATGGAACCTGTTCTCCTTCAGTGTTCTGTGTTTATGATCATGTGAATAGACGTCAGTGTCAGACCAGTTAATGAGCTTCTATTAAAGACTGGTGGAGATCTTGAGATCTTGAGAAAACAGCTTTTGCTATCTTGAGCTTACAAGACAATTAAGTCATGATCTCGAGATGACAATCAAGACTACTATATTACTGCCTCATGGCCTCTATGGACTTCCCTTCAAAGTACTGGATTTCAGTACCAGCCCAGATATGAGCACCCAGTCACCAGTAACCCGATGAATGCTCGTATGTCTGCAGGAACTTTGTCCTGTGTGACAGCTTTGGAGAAATCTGCATGTGCTGGTTTGCCTGTTGTAAATCTCTTTTCCTGCTAACAGAGGCCAGAACAGCAAAGCCAGTGTGTCACTCGTGTCTCCTGTTTCTCTGAGCACTCTTCTGCCATTCCTCTCTCTCTCTCTCTCTGTCTGTCTTTTTCTCAGCTCCGTCTTTATTACCCAGGTGGCTAAAGAAGAAAGAAGCTTGGACAGACAGCTTCGGCCATGTCCGAGGGGCCACAGCGGTCCACTCCGGTCCCTGCAGTAAAAGCTCTGTGGTGTGTTGCTTTTGGCCCCTGCGTTGTGTTTTCTCTCTGTCATGACGGTGGTCCTGTCAGTCCTACCCTCAGAGGGACTTTGAAGTCATCAGCGTTTTTCCCTACAGTTACACTGTCCAAAAGTTCTCAAACAGCTGAGAGCAAAACTTTATGAATATGTGAAAGGAATGGGGGCTGTATGTGCAGCAAAGGCCAGTCCTCTCTCCCAGGACCGGAGATGGAACCATCTGCTAATGTTTTGGCCGTGCTGCTAACACGGAGGTGCAAGAATTAGTCTCTGACTTTATGGACCATATGTGCATAAGTATCTAGACGTCCCTTGTATCGCACTCAATCAGCCTAAACGTCATAGGACATTTTGACTGACCAGTAGGACGGGATGCTGTACATGAGTCTAAGGTCACAGTGGCTAATGCGAAGTGTGGGATAGAGGGGTATAAAGCTCCCTTGGCTCTGGGTTGTGGAGCAGTGAGACTGTGTTCTCTGGAGTGATCTAGAAATTAGCATCTAACACCAATACCTGACCTATCTAATACTCTTGTGGCTGAATGCAATCAAATCCTCAAGTTCCAACACATGCCTTTATGTAAACCTTGGCGCAGGTAGCCCTGTTGCTGGAAACTATGGAGGAACTCCAGTGGCCTGCACCGAATCCTGACCTCAATCCCACTCAACACCTTTGGGATGAATTGGAACGTCGACTGTGAGCCAGAGCTTCTCATCCAACCTCAGTGCCTGACCTCAGAAATACTCTTTTGACGGAATCACCACAAATTCCCATAGACGCGCTCCCAAAACCTTGCGGAAAGCCTTCCAAGAAGAGAGGAGGCAGTTACAGTCGCATAGCTGTGCATGCCTTCTGCCTACCTGATGGTCTGCAGCTACCATGGACACCATAAACTACACTGAAGGTTTCTTTAGGGAACCAAACGTGGTTCCTCAATGGTATCACTTGAAGGGACACTAATGAGAGACAGTTGTGGACTGTTCCAGCAGGTTCTCACAACTGCATGGAACCTGAAGGTTCTTCATCACTGGTCACCGTCCTTCCCTCTGGAGATCTAGTTTCCTGTAAGGTATGATGACCCTATTGATATACACTCTGAAAAATAAAGGTTCCTATATGGCTTCTGGCTTGGTTGTACGGTTCTAGGAAAATCGTTTGGTATAAAACTTTTAATGAGTTTATCCTTTGAAAGGTTCCTTGGGGAAACAATGGTGGTTCCTCCACAGCATCACCGCAAAGTGGCCTTATTGTTTAGGTGTTCATTCCAAGACCTAAATTCAATGTACTGCAATCCATTTTCCAGTGTATTGAATTTCCCTACAGGGTCTGAAGACCTTAGTTTAATGGATAACAGTCGGAGCTGAACTCCGCAGGAAGGATCTGCCGGAGCGGGGTTAATGACCGCCGTTCTGCCCTGACCTGAAAGTAGCCCAGCAGTGATGAGGGAGCTATTTATTATCAGCCTTTATTCGGCTATTGGAGCACTGGAGACGGTGATTTTCAGCTAGCCAGACTCCACTGATCAGCTAATTACCAAACTCTTCATGTGTTGCAGAGCATAGTAGCGTTGCTGTTTAGCCTACCGGGATGAACTCTTAAAGCCACTTAAACTAACACTCAGGCAGCTATGTAAATGACTACAGGTGTGGTCTGGTTAAGTGAGGGCAAGCACACATGGCAAACAGGCTCTGGACAGACCACCGGTAGAGAGGATAGTTTGATCCACAGACAAGCACGTTTACAATTATGCCGTTTAGCCGACGCTCTTATCCAGAGCGACTTACAAGGTTATCATATTACAGGTAGGCCAATGTGGTGTTAGGAGTCTTGCCCAAGGACTCCGACTGGTGCAGCACAGCATAGTCACCCAGACCGGGAATTGAACCCCAATCTCCCACATGGGGGAATAGCTCCCTGGCAGGTAGTGGTGTTATTCATGGTGCCACATCAACCACAGAGTGATAGGAGCACGAGCAGCTCCCACAGTTTCCTTGTCCACCATCCAGACACAGGTGGCACCTTCATTACACACCCCTGTCTGTGCTCGGACCATTTCCAGGCCCTTAGCAGAAGGAAATTTGGTGTCATGGTGCCCATTACGTGTCCTGCAATTGACAGCCAGCCGCCACCACCTCCGTTTGTCGGGTTTGAGCATGGAGGCCTCGTGGTGAGCGCGTCAATGCTGCCTTTGCTGTGGAGCGACACACTGCCCCAACAGCTGATGTGATGATCTGGGGAGCAGTTGGTCACGCCTAGTAGTGATACGAGGGACACTAACAGCTCGGCGATATGTGCAGGACAGGTTAATGCTCTCCCACACATGGCAAGTGTTTCCCAGGAACCTTGGCCTGCCCTGTTGCCAGATTTATCGCCAATGAAGCATTTAGGGGACCTACTTGGATGCCAGCTTCGGAAGCGTACAAGGGTGCTGGATCTACAGGCCCAGCTGCAACATCTGTGGGCAAATGTGCTGCAGGATGCCAAATGGAACCTGTACGCCTCCATGCCCAACCGGATCTCATCTTGTATCCAGGCTATAGATGGTCCAACAGGATACTAGAGCCTACTTTCAATCGTACAGTTTCCCTTAATACACTTCTCCTTTCACTCTAATACTGTAATCACTTACATATACCGTAACCGCATTGGGTCGCTAGTAACCTGAGGGGCGCATTCAAGGGTTAATTCTACATCGCAGAGTGCTGTACAAGCACCTGTTCCCAAACATCTCTACATAGGATGTTATTTTTCCAGGTCTTCAGCTCCATAGGAATGGAGCAGCCTATCACCTCGTACAACATCTGAAGGTTTCCCACGATTGCTCTTTCCTAATATCCATCGAAAAGTCCTCAATCTCCGCACACCAGTGTAAACAAGCCCTCCACCGCTTCCTGGGAGACGTAAATATTTACAAGAGCGAGCCGAGCAGCGTGCTGGCCTGGAGCTGAGCTCCGCAGCCACGCCGCTGTGGCATCAAGTCTCTATGTGATGTCACAGCAGGACCATGTGTGTTCAGGCTCCGATCACTCACCCACATCCGCGCGGCCTCTGCGCCAGCCAATCACTGACAGGCGAGGTAGGATGCGGGCCATCCCTCCTTCGGATAGGGTTCCAAGAAAAGATTAGCGTGGTCAGTTTCTTCTCTGAAAAGAAAAAGGCAGGACAGCTTCAAGGCTCCTTATGCCACTACGCCCAAGCTGAACAGCCACCTCATACGCATTAGGCATCTCCGATTGAGATCACTCGGTGCTGTCGAGGAGTTCAGCCTGGAATTCTCTGTGAGGTTATGGAATTTACTACTCATTTTGAACTGGCTAATCTGTTTATGATGTGCCAAACAGCCATTGCAACATCATAAAGACACAATGCTGTATTATACAAGGAGTACAGTGGTGAACCGTGGCTGTTAGAGGCTAGGGGTCACTTGCATATGACGTCTTGAGGACTTTAGGCCTTGAAGGGTCTTAAAAATGAGCCTCCGTGTAAATAAGCTCTGCCCTCATCCTATTTGGTTAGCTATGCTAGTTACTTGGAGCTAATGCTAGTAGCTAACGTTACCTATACTAGCTACTGGCTTTCCATTTGGACATCAACACACAGTAGACTAAAGTTGTTCCTCACTATGGAACTCTAAGATGATCTGCAAGGAGGGGTACCTAATAAAGTGGCTGGTGGGCGTGTATATATGTATATATGTACCAGATTTTCAATAGCATGAAGCCAGAAGGCAGCAAGTATATTTACTGTGACAGAAGTTTGTTTCTCAGGCAGTATCGGATAAGAATGTCACCAAGATTTATTTCCGAGTGCACTTTTCCAAGCTGGAATTCTATACTTTTTTTTTAAAACTCATTTAACTGTGCACTCACTTTTTTGGGCTTCCAGGCCTGAAAGCAAGCATGCCTAAAGATTTTGGAAGGACAGATTCTGGCAGTGTTTGTGAGAAAGAGAGAGAAGGATGACGTAAGGCTGCTCAGGAAGAGGCCAAGTACGGTTGGGTTTGTGCGGAATACTCCCTGCTCTCACTGCGTGCGCTGAACACACATTCATATGACATGACCCCTTCGCTTGCTCCCTTGCTCTTCGTCCACAGCCACGGCCAGTAAAGTGTCAGACCCTGGTCATTTCTGCAGATGAAGCATGAGCTGTTTTCTGGGCTTTCAGCGGGATCATGAATTATGTTGCAAACAGCTCACATGCTGGCGTATTAGATCAGGGCTCTGTCAGCGAAGTGGACACCGAGTACTCGGGTCCAGTGTAAATAATGATTAAGTCGTTGGTTTCGGAAAGCATGTTGTGGAAGACGTACGCAGGAGCCTATAGAGTATTAAAAGCCCTGTTTTCTGTGGGCTCAGTCGTGAGATACGGTGAGGCCTCCCTCAGTTCCTCCAGAGTAAAGCCCTAGCTATGCATGACAGAGCGTCCAGGAATACATCATAGCTGCTTGAGCAACATGCGCAGGAGTAGCACACGGGACCACGTCCAGATTCACTTAGCTTCAGCCGTTAACCCTCTCCATGCTGACCCGCTGCTGTCAGGAGATGGGGATGTTAGGCAGCGCTGGTAAAAACAAATGGACGATGAAATGTCTGGCAGAAAAGTTACCAGCAGATCAGCAGGTGTTTATGCCTTACGCTACATTCTCAACCCCCTTAGTTTGATCGGTGCTGCTAACATGTGATTGGACTCCTGGCCACAAACAGCATCGCCATGTGATGGAGTGAACCCTGAAGAATGAACTACTGTTGAATAATTCAGTAGCTGCTGTAATTCAGTGATGTGTAAATCATGTAGTTATGACAGAAGAAATTCAAGTGTTGATCTTAGAATGTATTCAGTACTATGAATGATTCAGTATCAACTATGAATTATTCAATATCTATTATGAGTGATTCAATATCTATTATGAGTTATTCAGTATCCACTATGAATTATTCAGCATCTACTATGAATTATTCAGTATCAACTATGAATTATTCAATATCTATTATGAGTTATTCAGTATCCACTATGAATTATTCAGTATTTACTATGTATTATTCAGTAACTACAATTAATTACACAGTATGTATTATAAATGATTTGGTATCTATTATGAATTGGCTGTTAATTCATATGGATTATTCAATACTTACAATTAATTATTTAGAATATGCTTTCAGTTGTCTCTGTAAAAGTGTAATGCTGGGCAATGAAGGAGGAGATAAAGAGACCAGTCAGTCGCAGAACTGCTCCTCCTCAAAGCCCACCATAAACAACTACACTAGACCTACACAGGAAAAGGCCTGTGCTCGCGTGACTTCAATACACCTGCCCAAAAACAGCTGTGTGTGTGTGTGTGTGTGTGTGTGTGTGTGTGTGTGTGTGTGTGTGTGTGAGATGCAACCAAAGGCAGCTGTGTGTGTATGGTGGTCCGGGAAATGCAACTGTTACCAGTGCCTGCACCTGTCCTCATGAGAGGCCCACCACAACCTCAGAACTCAGAATACTATGCATTAAGCAAACCACCAGGCCAAAGCTAAACCCGCAAGTATGTATAAATCCAAAATCGTCTGTCTGTCTGTCCATCCGTCCGTTCGTCTGCTTTATTTTCCCACTTCTTTCCTAGTTTTATACCAAAAACTTCATCCACTCATTCACTCATTCATTCACTCATTCATTCACTCATTCATTCACTCATTCATTCACTAATTCATTCATCCATCTTCTAAGCCACTTATTCTGCTGGGTCACAGGTGTGCTGGAGCCTATCCCAGTGCTCATAGGGCGGAAGGCTGGAAAGACCCAGAACAGGCCGCCAGTCCTTCACAGGACAGACACAAACCGGAATAGTTATAACTCATTTTCACATTATCATTTTCCAAGCTCTCTTTATCCTAAAGAATCCAAGAGCTATTAAAACCAGTATACCGTATGTAAGCAACTGGTTGTCCTGTAGGAGCAGTCATATGCTAATGTCTTAATGGCTGTGATGTCACAACCATGATGAAAGTGTTCATGGACTACATCAAACCCCTTTATATTAAATAAAGAAAGGAAAATCCGGTTTTCCACAATAGGGACTTATATACATGTTCACTCTGCATGCCGGCTGTGCATCAGTCCCCCAGACACCTGGGCTGATCTAGCACTCCTACAGCCGAGACCCGGGTCAGTCTCCTCTAACAGTAAACGACAGGGAAACTCATGCGGAACACGGTGAGGTCGTTCTTTCGGCTGAATGGAAAGAGTGAGAGAGGAAGAGCGAATGTGCCCCAGATGTTGGTGCCGTGGAGTGCCCCGTGCCTGCCCTCTGCAGCAACCGCATGATTGCCAGCATAATATTATGGTTATGGGGTTGTGGGAACGATGGGCAGTATGCAGTATCTCAGTAGGCGGTTTGTGCAAAGTCAGGACCGGTTTGGCAGTCCTGTTTTTTGTCCTGATGATGTATGAAAACAACCCCCACCCAAACACACACACACACCCAAACACACGCACACACACACCCTGCGCAATAAAGAAGAGCAGGAAGAGCATCAGTAAACCTGGCACGGTCTGACCTCTTCTGCTTTAACAACCCATTCTGCTCAGGTTACGCATGGAGAGGGGCCCCGTGGCCCCCCCCACCTGCCTCCAAACTTGCCCCTCACCCCGTCCCCTCCACTGCTGGACTGCAGGGTAAAGGAGCCTGCTGTGACCTGATGGCTGGCTCTCTTTCCCACGGTGCCGAACGTCCACCGGCAAATAAAACACTGATCCACAGCTACAGCCGTGCGTGTGAGTGACGGGGCGCCAAGCTACAGCCCCTACCGTAAATAACACAGCACACACTCCCACCACACACAACACCCGTTAAACACACACACACACACACACACACACACACACAGATATACATATATAAATATACACACACACACACACACACACACACACACACAGTACAGGACGTGTAGGGGGCGATATGGCTTCTATTGTTCATTTAAAAAGTGCTCTATAATGTTCATATGATCCAAACGGTCATTCTGATAGACTGTAATACCCTACAGGACGTGTAGGGGGCGATATGACTTCTATTGGTTCATTGATTAGTGGTAGATTCATTGACGAATACGCACACATTCTCATGCCCACTCTGAGCTGTTTATGTCTCTGCAGCTACTTGGCTGTTTTTGCTTGGGACACTCTGCCCTGGTGTGTAACGGAGCCCTCTCTCCAGGCTTAATGAGCAGGTAGGGGTCAGCTCACTCTGTCTTTATTACCAAGTGGGAACGTGTTAAGTTGCTGAGCTGTTAAACTGATAAACGACCGCAGAAATGTGTGTCCGGATACCGTGCTGAAACCATGATATACGGCTCATTATTATTATGTTATACACGGCCAGTCACCAGTTTAGGACCACCGTTCAACTGCTTCAGTATAAACGTTCTCAGTAACATGAGAACAATTCTCCTTGCAAATACAAGAACAAATTGATTCTGACATGTCAGTCCTTCCCAGGTTTCAAAAAATGGATTGAAAGGTGTAGAAATAATAATAAGAGCGTTTAAGAGGAAGCAAGACTCAACAAGGAACATTTAGAGCATGAGGAAGAACCAAACTGGTTCTTGAACTGGTGCCATCCAGGCTTCGTAGAACCTTGATGCTATCCAGGAAATCGGTCTATGTTTGTACCATTTTTTATTGGAACCAAGGAACGTCAAAGGATGCGGCACCCACAACAACAGGGGGCGCTGCACAGCGGTAGTAAACAGTAATTCCAAGATGGCGGAGCGTCTAGATTACCAGTGAGTGTTTGGGCTGTTATTCCAGATATCCAGAAATCAAGCACGGATCAACTACTGGAGATCATAAGACGTAGAAGAGGTTCTCTAGCAGACCATTGGGTGTCACCATTGTTGCCTTCTCTTTCCTCAACAACTGACACACCCATGGATATCGACCGGAATGGAACCAATTCTACGTTCTCCCTAAGAACCAATAAAACTTCCAATAAAAACTGGCGCGAATGGAGACTGGTTCCCTGAATAGCACCATGGTTCTAAAAAGCCTGAATGAAACCAAATCAGGAATTAGGGTTCTTTTGGTTGGAAAAAGGCCCATGAGGCTCAAAAGGTGAAAATCTCTAAGAACTTAAGGAAGAACCACATGTGAACCTCATAGCTGCAGTGTAGCACCATTCAAGCGGCTAGCCCAGGAACACCTCATAGCTGCAGTGTAGCACCATTCAAGCGGCTAGCCCAGGAACCCTCATAGCTGCAGTGTAGCACCATTCAAGCGCCCAGCCCAGGAAGCCTCATAGCTGCAGTGTAGCACCATTCAAGCGCCCAGTCCAGGAAGCCTCATAGATGCAGTGTAACACCATTCCAGCGGCCGGCCCAGGAAGCCTCATAGCTGCAGTGTAGCACCATTGAAGCGGCCAGCCCAGGAACCCTCATAGCTGCAGTGTAGCACCATTGAAGCGGCCAGCCCAGGAACCCTCATAGCTGCAGTGTAGCACCATTGAAGCGCCCAGCCCAGGAAGCCTCATAGCTGCAGTGTAGCACCATTGAAGCGGCTAGCCCAGGAACCCTCATAGCTGCAGTGTAGCACCATTCAAGCGCCCAGCCCAGGAAACCTCATAGCTCCAGTGTAGCTCATTCAAAGGGCCAGCCCAGGAAACCTTGTAGCTACAGTGTACCATCTCTCAGGTTGCCAGCCCACAAAGCCTCATAGCTGCATTGTAGTTTCATTCAAGTGGCTAGCCCAGGAACCCTCATAGCTGCAGTGCAGAGGTTTTTAGATGGCCAGCCTGGTAGCAAACCGTTGCTAGTTTCATTTCACATCACATTACATGTCCTATAGACGCGGCTCTGACAACAACATCACATTTAGAAGCCGTCCAGTTCATTCCAGTCATTGTTAGCAGGCAGTGGTCTGTAACCTATTTGCCCCCTGTGCCTGCATTGTGCAAATACCACCACAGCAAGTTACAGGCCAACACAAATGTTAGCGCCATGGCTAAGAACACAAACTGGCCTGCTGGACCTATAAAAGCCAAACAACCAACTCAGGCATCTTCAGCACGCAGGACTAAGTCTCCGGCCTCTCAGTCAAACCACGCACCAACCAGGCTCACGTGTTTACTGCACTTTTGGCTTGCGTGGAAACGAACCATATCCATAGTATACACAGTGTAATGAGAGCCAACCATTGACTCCTGCGCCCGAGGACCTCTCCGAGTCAAATAGGTTCAAGGTGGCATAATAAACCTTTTAGGGAAGACATAATAAACAGGCTGGGGAGCTGAGTGGGGGCGGAGTCCTGTACATGCCGCTGAGGCTGCAGCGTAATGAATTCTGATTAGAGATGTTTACAGTGTTTAGGGAGTGTTTAGTGTGGCTGTGTGGATCAGAAAGGTCGTAGGTCAACTTCTAAAGGCCCGGAGCTCAGTCAGATCTAAAGAGTCATTCACAGGAATGATGACGAGGGTGGGAATTTTGCTGGATTTCACAATCCTGACATTACTCGTTTATGATTTCTCAGGCGAGTTTGTTCATGCAGACGCCCGCGACCGTGCAGGTATGAGGGTTCTGGTGCTAAATGAGGAATTACGGTACTGAAACAGATCCTTATATAGTATGATTCACAGCTCTCTCAGAAAGACCGCATGACCAAAGCAGGGCTTTATTTACTGGAGGGCTGTTGTGGCTTTTTGAGGGGATTTTAGTGGAATGGCTGATTTTCTCTGAGTTGTTTTATAAAAACCTTAGAGTCTTTAATTTTATTATTATTGTTTTTATTAATTTTATTTATTTATTTATTTATT
>JAVGWN010000126.1:0-21986 GCA_034552555.1 Semaprochilodus insignis | reverse complement strand
TGTACATATATATGTATGTGTATGTAAGTATGTATATATATATATGTGTGTGTGTGTGTGTGTGTACATATATATGTATGTGTATGTATGTGTATATATATATATATACACACATGTGTGTGTGTGTGTGAGTACATATATATGTATGTGTATGTATGTATAAATTAATTTATTTGTTTGTTATATTAATTTGTTTATTATTAATAGTATTCCTCCCCCATTACTGATGTCAACTGCCTGTAAATCACTTTGAGCTGCCAACGGTATGAAAGGTGCTCTATAAATAAATATTATTATTATCACTTGTGTAGCTAAACAGTAGCTTATATAATGACCTAAATTAAATGATGTGAGGGTGGACCAACTTGGCCATGGGGACCACCAGAGTTGCCACAACAGCAATGTCCTTATTATAAATTATCTAGCTGTTAATCAAGTTTTCGTTTTTTCAAAGCAACACCGGTTGGCTGGTATTTGGGCACTTTAAGTATGAATGTTAATAGTAAATACAATGAAAATACAACGTACAGGTGATAAATATGCTTCTATTATTATATTAGAACCTCTGTCACCATTTAGGAGCCAGCTACAGGCCCTGAGACTCATTAGGCTCCAGTATAAAGACTGCTCTGCAGAGTTAAAGGGCAACTCCACCAAGTTTCCAAAATTTCTGTATAGTTCAGTTATAAACAAAGTTGCTCAGAGTGGTTTGATAAAAAATGACTTATTGTAGAGAAAACTCCTGAACCCTGAACAGATACATTTTAGAATATAACCCTAATGTAACAATGTTTCAGGGATTTGGCAGTGTATTCACAATAACTTGCTGTAAAGGGAGATTTTAGGGGCTTTGGACGTCTGGTTCCCATCACCTCTGCACATTTCTCCAAACTGGCACACTACACGTCAAACCTCACTGAACGGCTTTGCTTAGACTGTAAGAATTCATTTAATTAATTGATGAATTTAATTAACAATTCATTTGTATAATTAGTGGAATCCCCCTCCCCCTTTAACTGCTGTTGCCTGAAGCACTGTAATTTTCGTCCCCCCCACTCAAGTCTAGTCACACCGCCCTGCTCAGTTTCAGCCGCCCTCTACCCCTAGCCTCACCTGATCCAGCTCATGAAGATAATGTTAATAGTTACCTGATGAGCTGGATGAGGTGTCTCGGTGGCATGCAATGATTGAAACCAGGCAGGTCGGTGGGTTCCCAGGACTGCACTTGAAAACTCCAGCTCAGGTGGAGTGGCCCACTTACTCACCTGCATTAGTAATGCACAACCTGGTGGGGTATTCCACAAAGCAGTATAGCCAGAGAACTGGGACTGTCCAATAGGAGAGCATTTTGACTCTTACGTATTCTGACTAAGGAAGCTAAGGAATCCTGTTTTGTGACATACCATCCTGGAAATGTAATGACAACTATTCATACATGTTTCTTTCTTCTTACTGAAAAGCAGAGATGAAGCCGAGCACTACACAGGAGCGCCACCTGCTGGGCGAAACCTCTTAACCAGGCTTCAAAACACACCTTCAGTACCTGGCTTACCTTCCGTTCCCAGCTGAATAAATACTATGAGATTACATTAATAATAATAACACCAACTGAACCCCAGATTAGCAGCTTTGAGCTGCTTGCTGAAGACAAAAGCCACAGGCGCTAATAATAACAATAGGAAGCCGAGCCTCCGCCGATGGGTGTGGCCGACGTGCCTGCGTCACCGTTTCGAGCGCGACGTCACCGCGCACTGCTGAGCGTCTAGGCGAAGTAATTGGCTGTATAGTCGGTTGTGAAAGTGGAAAGTACCTCCTTGGAAATCCCCGTTGGCATTTCCTTGTTGACATCAATTCGAAGCCTTTTTTGAGACTAGGTTAAGTCCTACACCCGTACGCCTGATTTTTTCTCCTGAACGCTCTATAATGCTCGCTCGCAGAAACGGCTCGGCTGTCTGAAGGCGCCATGGAGCACTAGCTTGGGCTCCGCGGAGGGAGTGAAGTAAGCTAAGCCAGCGAAGGCGGCGGACTAGGAGCTTCTTATGGGCTTTTGTTGCTGGATACCGACATATTGAGCAGGTAAGAGGAGAGTCGCCCGCTTTTCCGTCTCCTTGTCGTTCTCCGGAGTGGACTAAATACGGATTAATCGAGTCGAAACGGGCTGTGCATCGCGCTGAACGGCGGTTTGGTCTGACAGCCGTTGGACGGTCTGAATCCGAATCCGAATTTGAATTTCAACGGTTTTTTGACAGCCATTGTTTGCGAAGACGTACCTTATTTACGTTCGTTTTTGGAGAATTGGCTGCATTTGGCGTACATGTCGGCGTTTACGGCAGCCGTGCATTGTCTGTATCATTCGTATAAGCCCAATTACGTAATTGGAGCGTCAGTCTGCTGCTACTGCTACTGCTGCTTTACTACGAGCCGAGCAGAGCGGACCGCAACGGTCCCTATTGTTGTTGCCTGCGGGCTGTGACAGCAAACATCCACACAGACACGCACCGCCACCGCTGTGTTTCGACATTATCACGTTATTCTGGTATGCTTTCAAGCCACAGGATTGAATGTGGACACGGGACGTGGGGGTCGTCTGCGTGAGGCAGGCCATTTGAATAAGTTGTCCTCAGACAACCTCAGCCGAGGAGCCGAAACGATGCCCTTGTAAGTTAGCTAGCTTAGCTTAGCATCCTGAAAAAATCGTGGCTCGCGCCGTCATGAAGCTTTATGCAGCCTTGAGTGATATGGTCTTGCTACAAGTCACCCTTTGTTTTACCTCCTCTGACCTCCAGGTGGTCGTCTCCAGCACCATCAGGTGGCATCAGGGTCCACCTCTGTGTGGAGACACCACGTCTAGGGTCTTGGCAGAATGTCTGAATGAATGCATTGCAGTGTCCACGTTTATAGAAAGTCATTTAAAGTCATTGTTGCTGTCTTATCTTTCCATTCCCCTCTCTCCCCCCTCCCCCACCCCCCACAGAGATAAACCTGTGCCCCGCTCCCCATTCCCGAAAACACAATGTCCCAAGGCCAGAACTTCCTGCCCAAGTTCCTGTTCGTCAGCAACCTCCTGAAGGCCGTGAAGATACGTGAGCGAGTGCCCAACGATGTGTTGAAGCCTTCGGCCAGCAACGGCCTGATCCATCACCTGCGGGGCATGCACCGCTACACGCTGGAGATGATCCGCATGAGCCAGTTCCCGCAGGCCTTCCGAGAGGTCATCCAGGCCGCCATCCTGGACAGGGCCATGCAGTCTTCTTTGGAGCAGGAGAAGAGGCTCAACTGGTGCCGAGAGGTCAAAAAGCTGGTGCCGCTGCGGACGAACGGTAACGTCCTTTGTCAGACTGCTCCTGTTCTGTAGTAGGGATCAGCGTTCCTCTTGTTGAGTGTCCTGCAAGTCATTGCGTTCAGATTTGCTCATGTGTTATAGCTGGAAAGCAGTCCTTTGACTAGGCTGCATCTAAAAGGATGCATTAGGTCTCATATAGGGCTGAACAATTTGGGGGAAGTTGTTATGTACACTATAAATTAAGATATAGCCAAAAAGATATTTGACCAAGAAGACCAGCATATCCATTGTTCGCTGGCCGTAGGTACGCACATGGGACACTTTGTTTTCCTTTATTTGGTCTAGAATTGGGTGCATCCAAGAACTGCTCATGGTGTTGTACCACTTTGACATACTATTTAGAGTGGTGGTTTGCTGTTTTGGATCCACCTATTCACCAGCTCCATTAGGTTACATTTCCCTACTTAAATCATAAGATGATGTTGTTTTAACTACCATTGAAGCTCCTTCAGATCATGACTTTCTTATACTCAAGGAATTAATCTTTGAGTCCTACATCCTGTTTATGTAGAGCGTAGATTAGAGGTGGGCGATATGGAAAAAAGAATATGTAACGATAGGCTTACAGGCTTTTTGTAGGCTTGATAAGTTGGTACAGATCTAAAAACAACCAGATTTAACCAGATTTGACCACATTTTAAAAATAGTATAAAAACTGTGAGTATACATTCAGAGTTTCACTTACTGTGCTGTATGAAATCCCAGTACTTCATAAGCTTTCTGTTTACTGAAACATGATCTTGAAGTACTGACGATATCCACAATATGGCCAGAAAAGCACATTGTGATATCATTTATCATGCAGGCGAGACATGCGTCACGTTGGCCGGCCCTAGTACGCGTACTATGAGTACATGGGCTGTCCTTGTTCGCCGTTCCTCCCAGTCTTTGCACTTCATAAAGGACTGATTGCCTATTAGGCCTAATTTTATATTTCTTTTCCCGTGTGGAAGCTGATCTGCTACGTTTCAGATGTGTCTGTGACGAGCGAACGCTCTTCAGTACCGGACTGACTTGCTGAGGGTTTAAAAGAGATCACTCTGAAACTCGGTGTAAGAATTGGGGCAAGATCAAAGAGTCAAATGTGGAGGAAAACTGTGTTATTCTTTCTTTTTAATGTCTGCTGCCTGAGCACATCAGACCTGCAGGGAAAATCCTGTACCGTCACACTGACACTAACCCCCCACCCCGACCCCCCTCCACCCCCTTTCGTCCTTTTGGTGCGATTTGATTTTAGGGGCCCCGCTGATGCCCCGTTCACAGCGAGCTCTTTTATGAGTCGAGCATTTCTGCTGTTAACCTGAGGTCAGGCTACGCTGCCTGTATAGGATGAGTAATTTTGCAAGAGGAAGCTTCTGTGTACTTGCCCTTTTTGCTCCATTGTACAGTCACTAATTTTACAGTAAGTCCAGCTGAACAAAAGTGTCATGAAGGCTTGCGTATTACAGAAAGTCACTGTTGGAATAACCATCTCATTCACAACTGAAAAAAGTTTCCTGTGCTGCGGCGACATTATAGAGGATGATTGTTGTTGAATTAGTTACACTTCGGTGCTCCTTTTAAGCTCAACATTGACCTTCCATGTAGTTGGTATTGGATCTTCTGTGTTAGTGGTGTCCTGGCTGTGTCCCATATCAAAATACCTGAGGCTTGGTCACTCATTCACAAAGGATTATTCAGCAGAGATACAGAATGTGAAAAATAGAGACGGGTAGAACAATTTACTTTTATTGAACTACTAAATTAGCTCTAATTAAAAAGTGAGCAGCTCCACTGCCCTGGACATCCACACATCACAAGCCAATGCTGTAGTTTCTGCTATCCTCAAAGCAATCATGTTTGCCGTTCTAGTACCAAAAGTTTCATATGGATTTGCAGTTCATGAAATAAAATATCTATATATGACGATATCACTGCACAAAATACTGCGAAAAAATGCTGTATCGATTGTTCCGCCACCCTCTCACTCCTAGTAAATTCCATTATTTGTTTCTTTTGATATTAGGTTCCCTATAGTCTCAACCTACATATTGTGTCACAATGAAGAAACGATTTTGATTTCCATCAGCCAGTTCTCATGACCGACTTTGTGCTTTTGGGCTGTAGTCATGAGGAAAAGTTGTGCAGTACATTAATTCGTAGGTGTTATCAGAGGCCCCAAAAAAATGGCTAACGTCATGCCGGGCCATTCTAAGAAAAGCTCTAGGCCAGTTAAAGTCCTTCCTTTGGTTGCGTTTGGCCCCGGGGGACGGACTTTGGATGCCCTTGCTCCATGGTTTAGTATTTTTGTTAGTGGAGCCGACATCTTCCTCTATAATGAATCCGGAATTTGGTCTTTTGAAGTCAATTGGGGATGTGAAAGTGTTGGAACTGAATGTGCTGCTTTGAATGAAAGACTTCTCAGAATGGAGGCCATTGGCTGCTGATTACTACAGTTCATCCCATCAGGTGACACTGAGACAAGGACGAATAGTGCAGGACAATCCGTGCCAGTGTCCACGAAGCTGACTCATTTTATTTTGCATCCACGTCCTGTAGCTGTGACCGAAATGGCGATCCATGCTGATAAGGATGTGGTTGTGACTGAGGGTCTGGGTATTTCCAAGAAATCTGTTCCATGCGTTTCATATCAGCTTTTTAACAAGCCATTTAACAAGTCAGCTTTAGAAGCAGTTTAAGCTTTTTTGGGGAGTAGAGTTTGTTCGGCCCATATCTGACACTTTGGTATCGTTGATACATGTCTAGTCGTAAGTGCCTCAGTCTTCTTGTGCTGTAGACAAAAAGGGACCGCTCTGCTGTGCTCCACTACTGAAGAACCTGGGGTCCACTAGGGCCTAGGCTTGTCTAACAGCTGACACCCACGTCAGCAAACCACAAGTCTGTTTCGGTTTTGACCACATTAAAGATGATTAGAAATTTAGCTTCTTTGAAATCATCACTGAATGTTGGGCCTTTGTTTACACTGAACTTGACTTTTTTGGAAATCTGTCCTAATAAGGTCAGTTGAGCAACCCTAAGACATGAGCGACTCCTAAACCGTAAGGTAGACCATGAATTTGACCAGAACAACCCCAACAAGTTCCTTGCTTGGGTTGGCTGCAGGTGTAGACTCCGTCCTGGATTTGAAAAGAGAACTCCAGATCCCCAGCGTGATTTTGGAACTCTTGCTAACTCTTGCTGTGGGTTCTTGCTAAAGCTAAGGTACAGACATTCCTGTAGCGCGAGGCTCCTCCTCTTTGGAAAGTCCAGCCGCTCTGTAGCACAGCCCTGCTGTCTCAAGAGCGGACCAGGGGAAGAAAAAGTTGAAGTGCCGGCCTTACGGCACTTAATCAGAGAGAATCGCGTACAAGGGAAATTCCTCTCTTGTGTTCCAGGCTTGTTTTAGAGCAGCTTGTTACCAGGGCGCGCACACGCTCACTCAAGTTGCACAACATCGAAAAAACCCTGGCCTTAAAATGGAATCTAGGGCTTAGCTTTTCTGCTACTAACAGGGGTTTGGTGTTTTGCATGTTTGGTGTGTTTAAACTGCTTATAACATACGTAATCGTATTTCAAAAGTGGGTTTTGAGCTTGACTATTCAAGTTATGAATCCACTTCCATCCACTGGATGAAATCCATATATTTAGTTTTGGGGTTGACTGATAATGAATATCTTTTTTTTAATTATTATTATTATTATTTTTAAATCCCTAAATCTTCAAGACCACGTTGAACTGTTTTTGTTCGTTGTTGAACGGTTTTTGTTGGTTGTTTGGTTGTTTGGTGGTGGTCGTTGTTGTTGTTGTTGTTGTTGATGATGATGATGTTTATTGGTAAAATTAAGAAATATTCAAGATGTTCTGCAGTACTTCTAGGTCGACATTAAAATGTAAGCTACTTTTTTAGGGACTTTGTACAAAAAGGTCAAATTTGGTTTGTCTTGTGTCTTTCATTGAAGCCTAGGATTATTGGGAGGCTTTTGAGCAAAGTTGTGCTCAAGTACACATAGTCATTAAGGCACAAGAGGTACATACCAAGTACTAATAATTCTAATAATTGTGTTAAAATGTATTTATGTGTTTTCATATATATATTAGGATTTAAACCTTCACTAGTGCTTTCAGACTTGTGGAACCCGCTGCCAATAATTTCCCTTGATTTTATGGAGCTTTGGACAGAACTCCACACCATATTACTTTGTACCATATTATCATTCGTCAGCCCCGTAGCATCCTGCAGTGTTTAAGCACATCCAGTGCCGTGATGCCGTATTTGTTGTAACGTCGTAGTTAGATCTGGGCAGTATGACTGTACTTATCGTTATTGTGATGAATTGTAACAATATGATTATCAATACTTCTGTGACACTGTCATTTCATTAAAGAGAGCATAATTAGTCCTATTTAATTGGAGATAAAAGAAGTACAAATTATTGTACACATAATGTAGTTTTTTATATGGTATTTTTAAATGTGGTCCTACTAGTTTATCTGGTCTGTTCCATCTGATCAGATATCAGGAGAAAAAAAAGTTTGTTATAGTGTCATGATATTATATTTTTCTACTTCTAGTTGTAGTGCTGTTGGCTCTGTGGACTGTAGACCCCATATCCATTATTGATAGCACAGGTGACACTTCTGTGCTTGTAGAAAGTCATATTTCCTCTTTTAAGACATATATGGCCCCATGTAATGGATACCTCTAGAGTGCTCTTACAGCTTGGTGGAAATTCCCCAGTTCGCCTTTTGTCTCGCTGCCTGACAAAACACCTAACTGTTTGTCATATCTCTTAGCGCCTCTGAAATCTTTATTTCTTAGCAACAAAGCAGCGTATACATCGATGGCTGGCGTGCGTCTTACAACTACATGTCTGGTACCTTTCAAATGACTTTTCACAACTTATTTGCTCATGACCTGCCACTTCGGGTTTTTTTAAAGGGAAAAAAACACCCTTCTGAGCGTGTGGAGGCGGCCTACAAAAAGACAGCATTCAGAGCGCTACCGCAAGCCAGTTTGCAGTGCATAGACTCTACAGTGCCCTTTTTGCTGCCTTTGATTCTTATCAGAGAAAGCTAACTGTGTGTTAGGGTTTTTTTTCAGGGTTTTAGTGGATTCGTGAGCAATAATGATTGTTAGGTTTATAACCATAGAGGCCTTGGACTGTTCAGTCACAGTGCTTTGTTGTCATGGTAAAGTCATTTTCTTTGAGGTCCACTTGTAACAATTGTGTATGTACCCAAAACAGCCATAATTCATCTTCCAGTGCCGTTTCCCAGTGTCAGTCTGAGCCTTACACTTCATCTCTGGTTTGATGCCCCTCCTTTGATTCCCTTCTTACTTGACACTTCTTATAACTTCAGTGCTGTAGCTATTTGGGTTGATTATAGGTAAATGTGTTAGGTAATTCAGAAGCTAATTCAAAAGAAGCTCATATATGGACACAGCAGGGCAAACAAAGTTTCAAAGCTACTGGCACACTGAAAAAAATCACTTTCCCATGGTGTAGACTCTTTAACTGACCTAAATAATGAAATCCCACGTCTGCCTATAGATACCTGACTGTACGTTCCACGTTTTCAGGTACTGATGTATCTGTGCCACTCTGTTTTTTTAGGTGACGGGAACTGCCTTCTTCATGCTGCCTCACAGTACATGTTGGGAGTGCAGGACACTGACCTGGTCCTGCGGAAAACCCTTTACGCCGTGCTCAAAGAAACAGACGCTAGTAATTTTAGAACCCGCTTTCAAACAGAGCTGCTACACTCACAGGAGTTCACCCAGACTGGCCTGCGCTACAGTACCAAGGTACATATGCTCTCTTACAATACATATATAAAGCAGAGCGGCACCCTGCTAACCTTTGAACTTTGAGCCGTAGTCAAGTTTTCCTTTTACTATGCCACAGAGCTTTTCCTAGGGTGTGTTCCAGTAATGCAGTTGCAGGACCAATCTTTTTGTTATCTTTCCAGAATTGGGAAGAGGAATGGGAGAAGATAGTTGATATGGCGTCTCCTGTGTCCAGCAGTAACGGCCTACAGTTTGACTCACTGGAAGACATTCACATCTTCGTGCTGTCGAATATCCTGCGCAGGCCGATTATTGTCATTGCAGGTAGAGGCTCCTGTTTTGGTGCGAATGAATGAAATGAAAGTGATTGACTGATTTAAAAAGAACTAAGATGCCCTTGGTCTGCTTTTTAACTGACTTCTTCTATAACTTGACAGATCAAGTGCTGAGGAGTATGAAGTCGGGCTCCTCTTTCTCACCGCTCAACGTCGGGGGCATTTACCTGCCTCTTCACTGGCCCCCAGGAGAGTGCTACAAGTATCCCATAGTCCTTGGCTATGACTCCCAACACTTTGCCCCGCTCATCACTGTCAAAGACAGCGGTCCAGGTATAGCCCAGACATCCCTTCCCGCATGGATAAGGTGATTGCGTCTGCTTGTTTGAGACTTCATTTTTGAATAATATATGTGATGTGCCCTTCCCACAGAGTTTCGAGCAGTACCCCTGATAAATCCCAGTAGGGTAGGCTTTGAGGAACTGCGCATACACTTCCTGACTGAGAAGGAGCAGCAGCAGAAGGAGAGGCTGCTCAGCGACTACCTGATGCTCATGGAGATCCCCGTCATTGGCCTAGGCTATGATCCCACGCAGATCATCAGGGCAGCCCGGTACGTCTGTGGGACTCACTGGTGATTCCCACCTAGACTGTAGTTATATTTTGAGTCAACTTTTGCTTTATGAGTTGGACTGGAAATGTACCATATCTCTGTTAACTCATGTCTACAAGAAATTGCATGCGTCAGTGCTTTGCAGAGGTTCTTGACCTTGGTCCTGGGACTGGTCCTGTCAGCTAATTTACTGTTACTGAATTGATATGGATGTGTTAGAGCAGATGTCCGTAATGATTGATGTATATTTGTAGCATGGTTTTCTTTGGCCTGGACCAAAAGAGAAAATATTGTTGCCTTTTGGTTCTGGTTCTCAGTAGCTATGTTTCCATCCAAAGTAAAGTTTTGGAAAGATTGGTGTAACTTTTTTCCCCTTCTGTTCTACAAGTCAAATGGTTTGTTGGTGCCAAAATTTTTTTTTCAGTTTTTCAGTTTTATGCCCAGATCTCTTGCATAATGGTAATAATGGTGAAATGAAATATTTATTAACTACTTAATCACAGTAACCCTGTCAAGTGTAGGCATGCTCAAAAATGCCAGGGCATGGGTTCCCCAGACTATTGTTTCAGTGTCCATCACTGTCTTGACACAGTGATCAAAATTGCGCTTCATTTTCGATTTTGCTTGGCCTCTCCATCCAGACTCGACGAAGGAAACCTGCCTGAGGACATGAATCTAATGGAGGACTACCTACAGCTGGTGAACCACGAGTACAAGCGCTGGCAGGAGGACAAGGAGTCTCTCTGGGCTCCACAGTCGCAGCGGCCGCCCCCGTTCTCCGTCTCCCAGCTTTCCCTCATAGAAATCCGCTGTGCCACACCCCGCTGCACCTTCTACGTCTCGGTGGACACGCAGCCACACTGCCACGAGTGCTTTGAGAAGCGCCAGGCCGGCAGGAAACTTGAGGCCGTGGCCAACCATGCCAATTCATCCTCGGAGCAAGAGGGCCGAGGGAGGGCGGGCACTTCGGACCGCTCTGTGATGCCCAGTCCTCGCTCGGCTCCACCCCCGACAGCCCCAAGCCTGAGCCTGTACAGCGAGACCCATGCCATGAAGTGCAAGACGGCTGACTGCCTGTTCACGCTCAGCGTGGAGCATGATGGTCTGTGCGAACGCTGTTTCGCTGCTCGCCAGAGCCGGCTGGCCGGCAACGGCCCGCCTCAAGGACCCTCCCATCATGCCTGGGGCCACACTCAGTGGGGGGTGCTGAGCGGCCGAGAGCGAGAAAAGGAGAGAGATCGAGAGAGGGAGAGGAATAGTGAGCGCTGCAGCATGTGCCGACAGGAGACCTTTCGGACGTTCAATGGCCTCTGCACGTCCTGCATGCAGAGGACTGCTGTCTCGGAGCGTAGTGACCCTCAGCAGCCAGAGCCGAGGATCGAAGGCTCGGTCTGGATGCCAGTGAGAGAGCCAGAGCGCTCCAGCACCGCCGGCCACGGCTGGCAGGCGCAGACGGCGCGACAATGCAAGCGCTCAGGCTGCCAGTTCTTCGGGACGCCAGAGAAGCTGGGATTCTGCACCATATGTTACGTGGACTATCAGACCAATCACCGTAAGTGGAACCAGAGCAGTGCACCCTAGCATAACGTGCATAACAATGATTTAAAGCTAGTAGCATGATCTTGTTTCCATGCCACCCAACCTCTGCAGTCTTTTAATCTGCAGTAACATGGCACATGCTCAACCACTATGTGAAGGCAAATGCAGTAAGGCAGCCACAATTATGATGTACCAATCCCAGATGTAGTTTCTTGCGCTGTCGTTTTCATTCCTACATGCTAACATCTATTCCATACCACTTCAAGCAGCTTCTTGTGGAAGGATATTACTATCGTAGTGACCACAGCACCCCTAGCCAACAAATCTTTCCATAAACCAGAAACCACAAGGTCTGTGGTGGCCTGTAGCAGGCTTCAGTAGCAGTTGTAACAAAGGAGCATTGGCTTGTACTGAAACAAAAAGGTGATTGTAGCCGTGTTGTGTTATTTTGACTAGACATGTGGTTGATGTTTTGACTGGTTGTTCATGCAGCGCCGGCTCCTGCGGTGGTGCAGCACAGACACACTTCGGAAGCAGGCTTCCAGAACCAACGGTGCCTGGGCCAGGGCTGTGGCGCAGTGGGAAAGGCCATGCTGGAGGGCTACTGTAACAAGTGCTATGTGAAGGAGCAAAGTGCCAGACTCAATCAAGCTGCTAGCAGAGGCTCGAGTTCTCCTCCTCTAGTAATGGTGAGCGTGTTTGGCTTAACCCAAAAAGTTATCAGTTTTTTTTTTTTTTTTAATAGAATGTAGTGAGATATATATATATATATATATATATAAAAAATAAAAAAATAATTGCCTAAATGTGATGTATATTATGTTACCTTACTTCTTTTCACCAACTAGGCTTGTTCAAACCAATATGTAGTTTAAAACTATTGTTTAAAGACAGTTTTCCAGTCCCAAGTGGTCCTCAAATTTCCCACTCTTGCATCCTTTAGGGCTTTCCATGCCCTTACACAATTACATAACATGAGTCAGATGTGTTCAGGGAAATCACTGAAATGTGCAAAACCAGGACTGAGGACCTGCATGGTAGTTTACGTACTTTGCAGCCGTCATACAAGTACAAAAAAAGTTTTATACCAGATCGGATGTAAATAATTCCCAAATTAATTTTTTCCTTTCATCCCAACAGCGGGCCTCCAAACCGCGTCCGGCTCCAACACTCACCCAGGCCCAGTGTCGGCGCAGCGGCTGTAAGAACCTGTCTCCCGGCTGCACCGACCTCTGTCCCGACTGCCTGAGCCGCGGACAGCGTGAGGGCCGGCGCGCGCAGGCGCCCAAAGAGAAGAGCAAGCAGCGCTGCAGGACGCAGGGCTGCGACCACTACGCCAACCAGGAGAAGCAAGGCTACTGTAACGAGTGCGACCACTTCAAGAAGATCTACTGAGGCTGACCGAAGCCATTTTGACCTGCCCGAACACAAGGGGACTAGAACCTTGCACATCGAGGTGCGCTAACGCTTCGTAAAAGGAATCCTGCGGCTGACCCGCCCACCTGTTCACGGGCGGGGCTGACGAGCCAGCCGGTGCTGTAGAACTGGCGATTACCTCTCAAGCAAAGTTTTGATCATTTTGTATCGTGTGTATAGGACCGAGGTCGGGGCTTGTTGACGTGACGAAACCGATGATACACTGGCATCCAGTCGCATACATCTGTGGTATCTGTGATTTATATCGAACAGGGTAATGGATTGTAAACGATTTATACATTGCTGACAAATTTGTGGGAAGCGACTTCAAAGGATTCTTGATTAATATTATTATTATTATTATTATTATTATTATTATTTCTTTTTTTCCTGATTGTGAGCTGACAACGCAGCAAAATTTGACCAAAGTTACTTAAAGAATGATAATGACCAAGCCAATGTACGTCGCCACTGTGGACTGCAGCTAGCCAGTGGGGCCTGAAGAGAAAAAAAATAAAAATAAAAAAATACAGGATGAAAGCGCTACAGGGTTTCCGAGGCCTCCGAAAGAGATTTGGTAGTTCAGTTCATACTCTGTAGGTTAAGTGCCAATGAGAGTTTGCAAAGCAGTGCTCCAGTTTAATTTCCCGCTGCATCCTTCGATGTCTGCTGGCAGTACGGACCTGTTGCCTTTTGAGATTGATTTGTTTCATTTTTCTGGTCATCACTTTTCCTGTCCTGCTCGCTCTTGAAATGTTTATTCACCTGATTTTGCCTTGCTAGACTTCGTTCAGTATCTTTTTTACTGGCTATGGCACTGGACCTTGTTGGATACGTTCTAACGTTCTTGCGTAGCTTAAAACGAAAGAAATTCCGAAGTGCAATAAAACAGGTTTTCCACCACACCTCCTTAAACGACAGCACGCGACCGCTCGCATACGAAGTCAACAAAGCTGAAGGGAATTGCCGCACCAAACCAAACAAACTGAGAAATGTCCTTAAGGGGGAACCAAACCTGAAGCGAAATCTCCATCAGGGTCGTCGCGTTTGAAGAAAACAAATAGTCCGAAGGTTAAACGCACCCGTGCCATGCGCACTCACTTAGAGATCTGTGAATACCCAGTCTGCTTTTGTTTTATATTGTTTCTGCAAGGGTGCTTCGCTCCTTTGGCTGTACTTCTCTGCTACATTCACACAATGCCTCTATTGCATATATTTGGTATGCAAAACAAAAAAAAAAAAAATAAATGTTGCTATTTGACTATGGATAGTAGACATGAGCATGGAAAAGCGTTTGGCCGCTGTGGCTTTCCCGAGAAAAGAACATCTGTGTAACACATTCCCATTCCTGACGTCTAATATCGTGGTAACGCGTATAACTTCGTGGTGACATATGAGAACTAGAACCATGTGCGCCCACACGCAGACATGTGCTTTAGTCCAATGACACATTCAAGAACAATTTGCAGTCAGACCGTGAGTAGGATTTTAAGTGTCTGCTCTTCTACTACTGGATCTGAATACAGTTCAGATGATCACAAATTTGCACAATACTTAATAAGCTGCTCTGGAATTAGTTGAGGTACTTCTGACTTACTTCTCACGTAGTGACATTCCAACTATAGATGATGAAATACGAATTTGTGCAAACTTTCATATAGAGTATTGTATGAAATTTTTTTTTTTTTTCTTTTCCTGTTTTTTGTTGGGATCGGGAGGGGACGTTGTTTGGTATTTATTCACAACAAACATTATCTGTATTGTGTTTGAAGAATTATTTATATGTTGTACTGAAATAAATTATTTTTAATAGGAAAAGTTAAACTGCCTTCCTGTCTGTCTTTGAATACCGAAGGTGTTAAAACCATTAATAAAGGGTCTTGTAGGTCCACTGTGCTGGTCTATGCTGGTGTACAATCAAAGTTCGTAGCTCATGTTGCACAGTTTCTGTTCTTTAAGCTTCCGGTCAGAAACTGAATGAGGTAAATGAGGTAGTTATGACTGAGGTAAATACAGTCTGTGGCGCCTGTACTGCTATAAAGCCACCGGTGAGCACTGTATGTGTGTTTCTAGTGCGGTGTGTGGCGACTAAAACAATAATACATGGAATATAGTGTGTGCAGTATGTAGTTACATGGTCAGTGTGCCACAATTGTAGTACAAACAAACTGAATTTGATCTGGGTCTCTTCAGAGGGTCTCTCATATACAGTGGTTTACTGCTGTCTATGATCAAAACTAGGTATGTGGGTGCAGCCTGTCAAAGTAAACTTGGCAGAGTGGTGGGAGGGACTTATGCAAATAATTAGACTACCCCTACTTTTACACTAAACCCTAACCCTGATATTTACACTAAACTCTAACCCCTACATTTACACTAAACCCCTAACCCCAATATTTGTATTAAACCCTAACCCCTACTTTTATACTAAGCCCCTAACCGCTACATTTACACTAAACCCCTAACCCTGATATTTATACTAAACCCTAACCCCTACATTTACACTAAACCCTAATTCTTACATTTACACAAAACCTCTAACCTCTACTTTCACACTAAACTCTAACCCCTACATTTACACTAAACCCCTAACCCCTACATTTACACTAAACCCCTAACTCCAGTATTTACACTAAACCCTAACCCCTACGTTTACACTAAACCCCTAACCCCAATATTTATATTAAACCCTAACCTCTACTTTTACACCAAACCCTAAACCCTACATTTACACCAAACCATAACCTTCACAATTACACAAAACCCCTAACCTCTATGCCAAACCCTCCTACTCCTACACCAGGAAGTGAGACTGCATCCCTGTCCCTCATGGCCACATGGTGAGCAGTTAGGTCCTACTGTTATATCTGAAAGATCTGAAAGTCAGTGTGGAACATTAAGATTTCCTGCAATGTGTGGCATTAAGAGACAGGATGGGCTAGCTGGTTAGCATGCTAATGCGATACATACACATCTTTTACATACTAACAAAACTCTTTTTAGCTACTTTTGGAATAGGTTAAAATATACATTATAGATATCGCTCCTTTAAGGTAAACTAGTTACATACTGTTCCTTTAAGGAAGAGACCCAGTTACTGCACAAACTGCTGTGCTTTATTAAAGACTGTGCTCATGTCATTTAGAAATGATTCTTCAGCATTAGACTCAGCACCACGTGATCTAAAAGAACACAGCTACAATGCTGTTGTAATGATGAATGCTGAAACTCAAAGGCCTTCCCCCTCCTGGATTTCACTGGAACATTCTGGCTCCGCCCCCTCATCATCCCTCATCATTCTCATCACCTGTTTCATGTTAAAATGATGATCTTATATATATTTATATATATTGTATATTTATATATTTTAGTCTGTCACTGCATTTTAGAGTATCCCCCCCACCCCCTTCATGGTGAGCAGTTAGATCCCACTGTCTTCACAATAAGAGTCTTTATCAGAATGACCCAGTGAAGAATGCTGGCACACTAAAATGAAGAACGTGATGAATGCGCTACAGTATTGAAAGTTGTGTCCAGTTACACCACTTACATAGTTAGAGGCCACACACAGGCTTTTTCTTGACACTATAACATTAGTAATCATTTAAACAGCTGACTGCGGTATTAGTCATACAGCCTGACATTGCCTGCAGTCAGTAGCAAAAGCAGGCTCTCAAGCTCACGCAGCCGAGCGAGAACGATCGTACAGGGACTGAAACACAGAACAGGAAAATGACTCTCCAGCAAAGGTTTCATTTTAGGTTTGGCTGCTGGCTTTACTGTAACGTGTCCAAAAAAAATGTCATAAGCGATGACAGTAATGTGTGTGGTGTGTGTGTGTGTGTGTGTGTGTGTGTGTGTGTGTAACAGGTTTGTGCCACATTGTGGGGACTAATACCTGGTCATACACTTATGTTGTGAGAACCTTTTGTCCTTGTGGGGACCAAAGACTGGTCACAATGTAAATCATTCAATTTTACATTCAGGGTAAGGTTATGGTTAGGGTTAGGGTAAAGTTACAGTTAGGGTAAGGGTAAGGGGTAGGGTTATGGTTAGGGTTAGGGTAAAGTTACAGTTAGGGTTAGGGTAATGGTAGGGTTATGGTTAGGGTCAGAGTTAGGGTAAAGTTAAGGTTAGGGTTAGGGTAATGGTTAGGGTAAGGTAAGTTACAGTTAGGATTAGGGTAAAGTTAAGGTTGTGGTTAGGGTTAGGGTCAGAGATAGGGTAAAGGTTAGGGTTAGGGTAATGGTAAAATTAGGAATAAGGTAAAGTTAAAGTTAGGGTTAAGGTTGGAGTTAGGGTTAAGGTTGAGGTTAGGGTTAGGGTTAGGGTTAGTTTTAGGATTAGGGTACTGGTAAAATTGGTTTGGGTTTGTTTAGGGTAAGGTTAGAGTTAGGTTAAGGTTTATGTTGGGGTTAAGGTTTAGGTTAGGGTTAGTTTTAGGATTAAGGTTAGGGTACTGGTAAAATTAGGATTAAGGTTAGGGTTAGTTAAGGTTAAATTTAGGGTTAGGTTAAGGCTATGGTTATGGTAATGGTAAGGTTAAGGGTGAGATTAAGGGTTAAGGGAGATTAGGGTTAGGGATAAAGTTAAGGTTACTGTTGGGGTTAGGTTTTTGTTAAGGTTAGGATTAGGGTTAGGTTAGGGTAGGTTTAGGTTTAAGGTTAAAGTTAGGACAATGATAGGATTAAGGTTAGTCTTAGGGTTAAGGTTAGGGTAATGATAAGTTTAGGGTTGGAGTTGGGCTCTAGGGTTTAGTTGTAGTTCCTTTTAAGGTTTGGAGAAGTCTCCGGGAAATGAATGGAAGTTCATGTAATGGCCTCAAAATTCACAGAAACAAGTGTGTGTGTGTGTATGTTTGTGTGTATATGTGTGTGTGTGTTTGTATGTGTGTATTTGTGTGTGTTTGTATATGTGTGTGTGTGTGTGTGTTTGTGTGTATTTGTGTGTGTGTGTATTTGTGTGTATGTGTTTGTGTGTGTGTTTGTATATGTGTGTTTGTATGTGTGTTTGTGTGTTTGTGTGTATATGTATGTGTGTTTGTGTATGTGTGTGTGTGTGTGTTTGTGTGTATATGTATGTGTGTTTGTGTATGTGTGTGTGTGTGTGTGTGTTTGTNTGTGTGTTTGTGTATGTGTGTGTGTGTGTGTTTGTGTGTGTTTGTGTGTTTGTGTATGTGTGTGTGTGTGTGTGTGTATGTTATGTGTGTATATGTGTGTGTGTGTGTGTTTGTGTGTTTGTGTATGTGTGTGTGCATGTTTGTGTGTATATGTGTGTGTGTGTGTGTATGTTTGTGTGTATGTGTGTGTGTGTGTATGTTTGTGTGTATATGTGTGTGTTTGTGTGTTTGTGTATGTGTGTTTGTGTATGTGTGTGTGTTTGTGTGTATATGTATGTGTGTTTGTGTGTGTTTGTGTGTTTGTGTATGTGTGTGTCTGTGTGTGTGTGTGTGTGTGTGTCTGTGTTTTAAAGCCACTCTGAAAAGTCATTGTTACAAAAGTGGAGGAAGTCTCCATGAAGAACCAGAAGCTGGTGTCATTCGTCTCAGGAAGTTTTGTGACCACGGGTTACGACACGTATCCTTTGTGAGGTCTTTTTTCTTCTCCTCGGTATTTTGTCGGTAATTTTTGTTCTCAGTCTTTCTAACAATTTCACTCTGAAAGTCGACCCACGTATCGAACTCGTAAAGAAAGCAGGAAGCCCCCTTCGCATGCGACCCACTGACTCACTGGGTTCGAGTTGGCTCTCTTTGATGAACGCTGGGAGCCGACTCGCACTGAAGAGCCCTGAGGTTATTCATAAATCTCATGAAGATCTCATGTTGCTGTTCAACCTTATGGCTCCGCCCCCTCATAATTACCATCAGCTGTGTCTTGTGGGTT
Source organism: Semaprochilodus insignis (assembly GCA_034552555.1). NCBI lineage: Eukaryota > Metazoa > Chordata > Actinopteri > Characiformes > Prochilodontidae > Semaprochilodus > Semaprochilodus insignis. The sequence continues at coordinate 3,151 of JAVGWN010000126.1, read as the reverse complement.
GCTAACACACAGTTTTTGGGGTTCAAGCTGTGTAAAGAAATCTCAAGCAAGCCAATGTGCTCAGAACACAGCAAAATGGCTGCAACTTTTATTTGTACATGATATTAGTTAATGGTGTTTCTACATGATGTCATTGCCAATTATGAATATCACCAGAAGGCTGAAAACGAGACACACAGGTATGCTTAAATCAATTCATAAAAGACAGGTACTCTTTGAAAACTTAGGCCTTCAGGCAACTCAAATCTGCTGTTTAGACATATCCAATTTGAGCACGGCAGATTGTCCCGCAGTCTGAATGGCGAAAGGAGAACAGGAAATCTGACTTTTCCTGATTTAGTTTAAGCCACATTTGAAGGTGGTTTCCAATATGATTCAGATTTTTGTATATCTGACTCAGATTCATGTGTGATGTGTATATGTGAGCAAATGCAACTGCTGCCTGACCATCCAAATCAGATTTGGTGACTACCAGCACAGAATGCATGCTAATCTGGTGCTGCTTTAGCTGGTCACGTTGCATAGCCATGCTGGTTGACCAGCTAATCAGCATCAAAACACAACATAGGTTAGCAGAGGTGGGCTAACTAGTTACATTTACTCAGGTATATGTACTTCAGTAAAATACTGATGGGTTGGTTTTCTTCTCCATCAAGTGACAGGAATGAGGCTAGGTTTGACATTGTGAGACATGCTAATGAAGTTTCACGCTTAGCCGCACATTTGACATAAGCAGGGACGGGCCTTATCGCTGTACCTGACTGACCCACGACTGTGGACATTCAGAGAGCAGTGATGTCCTCCATAAGTCATCCTGTTAGTGCAGCACCATTGGCAGACGGCTGCACCACGCAGGACTACATGCACGCAGACCGTTACGACAACTGTCCTTAACACCACGTCACCGTCACCAAAGACTGCAGTGGTGCCTTGCCAGACTGTCATGGAGTGATTCATCTTCAGTGATGAATCCCGCTTTTGTCTTGTGATGACCAACAAATCCGTGTGTGGAGGCACCGTGGTCAGCACCAAGATAAATGGTTCATTGTCACGTGTCACATCCAGAAGGCCTGGTGTCACTCCACCTCCACCCCTACCGCACCATCTGCAGGAACTGTGTGAGAATATTCAAGCTGCATGGGATGGATTATCACAGGACACCATTAGGAACCTCTACAATGCCCGAGACGTCTGGCATGTTGGGTTAGCAAACATGGCGGCCCGACGCCATACTGAGAGACACTACTTCTGTATGTGTAGCTCAGTACTAAGAAGCTCCATTGCAGTTCTACAAGCTACTCAGTACTTAGGTAGTATTCTGACCTGATGCTTTTGTACTTTTACTAAGTTGTTGTTTATATGCTTTTACTTTTATTTGTGTCAGTAATTTACTCCAGGATGGTTTAGGCTACTTTAGCCACCTTTACAGGAGAGGAAAATAAAATTTTGATTTTTAATGTAAGTCAGTGTAACCAGATGTCATTTTGGGCAAAGTCTTTTCGTCCAGTCATCATGAAATTTGCATACAATGTATAGGACAAACAGTAAGTTTCAAATTATGTTAAAAGCCAAAAAATGGAGATACACGGTTCTACACTTGTTCTGAGGACGGCTGGCTTTGCTGGTGACCAGCATGTCAATTGTCTTTGCCCATGACCAGCATACCAAGAACCATAGCGCAACACATGCTGGTTTTCCTGGTGGTCCACCATGCTAATGTGAACTTGAGAGTCAAAAATGTCAATTATGAGCACACCTGTAATTCTATGTAATTCCAGCACACCTGGGTTCTATGTTCTTATTGGCTTGGTTCTTGTGTGTTTGGAGCTGCATTACAGCAAAAAGTTGGGGGTCCCGGAGGGCTCCATTTAAGAACCACAGAACTACCAGCTAACATCTAGGACAGAGGACACACCATCTAAAATCTCCAATCTCACCAAAGCTGGCAATCCTGGATAATATCCCATTCCTAACCTGGCTAATTTTGGGAGCAAAGAAGCCCTCAATTCTGCTACTGAGCCAAGAGTGGAACGAAGAGTCGAATCTTATCAGCAGGCAGAGCCGATTGATCTGATTCACTGAGTCGGAGCGCCCCTCGCTATGACTCACAGCTGGAAGGAAAGTGTGCATCAGTAGACTCATGAGTGAGTGAGTGAGTGAGTGAAGGAGAGAGGGAGGGGATATTTGTTGTGAGGGTGAGGTGACATTTCGGAGGTGAGGGGGAAGAACCGATGGCTGCGTGGGCGATTTGCTGCCCACAACCTGCCTAACTCTCAAAATAGCGCAGCATGCAAAGCAGGATGCTAACATGCTCGATGGCCTTGTGCAGTACCAGCCAAAAGCACTGACGCACCATATCGTGAAGTGCTTTTCTGTGTTTGCCCCAAACCGAGTTTCAACTTTCAGAGCAATAATGAAGACATCATCACTCTGTGACACATACGCTGAGAACCTTCTAAGTGAATGAGTTAGAACATTATTTCACTCTGAATCTGAGAATGCCTGCAAGAGTCAAAATTTTGGGTTCTCGTACAAGCAGTCATTTTGATAAGCACAGGGTAGGACTACCTAGATTAGCACTGCATGTATATCAATAGGGATGCAAATGCAGTAAAATGAATGAAGATAGGTGCAGATAAGCTGCCCGGACAAAGAGTGAGTCACCTTGTGTGTTTAAGGTGGTAGTAACTTATGGCTCCTGCAGATGGCGCTGCACAAGGATGATGAGTGCACATATAAATCCCTGCGGGGTGTGAGAGACGGGATCCATTGATTGAGAAGAGGTGCTACAGTGCAGTGAATGTCTCGTTCCATGTGTGGAAAATGGCTCCAAAGCAGATGTTAATGGTTGGTTAAAAGGAGTGACTGCATTTGGGGGTGCCAAAGACCATAGTGTGAAGGAAGGAGCTGAATCTGCAGGTGTATGGAAGCATACGGTCATATGGGTCTACCAGCAGTGGCTAAAACCCCAGTCTACAGGAAATACTCCTCAGAATTGTACCAGGGAAGGCGTCCACCAAATCTGGTCCAACTGACCAATTCCCTGATGTAAGATTGTCTGAACATTGATGTGGCCTACATCCAGAAACTTGCCCAGTACACGTCAAATCCAGTCACAGCTGTTATTGGTGCTTGTGGAGGTGTTACGCGC
>JAVGWN010000125.1:2446-22181 GCA_034552555.1 Semaprochilodus insignis | reverse complement strand
ATCTCTTTAAGCTACACACGTGAGCTACAGATCGTTTTAGGCTACAAGAGCTACAGATCATTTTGAGCTACGTGAGCTACAGATCGTTTTGAGCTACGTGAGCTACAGATCTTTTTGAGCTACATGAGCCACAGATTGTTTTGAGCTTCATGAGCTAATGGTCTTCTTGAGCTAGAGATCGTTTTAGGCTACATGAGCTACAGATCATTTTGAGATACATGAGCTACAGATCGTTTTGAGCTACGTGAGCTACAAATAGTTTTGAGCCACGTGAGCTACATATCGTTTTAGGCTACATGAGCTACAGATTGTTTTGAGCTACATGAGCTACAGATCGTTTTGAGCTACATGAGCTACAGATCGTTTTGAGCTACATGAGCTACAGATCGTTTTGAGCTTCATGAGCAAATGGTCTTCTTGAGCTACATGAGCTACACATAGTCACAAACCACATGAGATACAGATCGTCTTAAGCTACACAGCTACACGAGCTAACGGTCTCCTTGAGCTACAGATAGCCTTAAGCTACATGAGCTAAAACTCTTCTTGAGCCATCATGAACACTCTGGTCTTATCTAAGCAACAGTGACCTGCACCGCTGAGGGCTTCCAGAGAGCTGCCGGGTCCCAGCCACAGGAGCAGGGGAGAAAAAGACTGCAGCAAACACACTTGGAAGAAGAGGAGAACCTGACGTCCCTCGAGGAGGAGAGGAGGAGAAGTGACTAATCAGTTCCTATCCCCACTCACTCTCTCTCTCTCTCTCTCTCTCTCTCTCTCTCTCTCTCTCTCTCTCACTCTCGCTCAGAGTGCTGCGTCAGGTCCGAGAAGCTGCAGCGATCTCCAGCTGCAGGCTGGCCAAGACGGATCACAGGTGCAGCCTGCACAAATACCAGCTCCAAATACAAACGCCACACTGTTCTGCAAATCCTCGTCCGGCTCTTCCCTTCCCTCTCTCGCTCCGAGGGATAACGGACGGAAGGGAGGATGGCAAAGACGAAGACTAAGGCAGCCCGTGAGTACGACCGCTGTATGTGTGTTGCAAAGCTGCAGTGACAGAAGCATAGAGTCGTCCTCTCAGCTCCAAGTCCTGAGTCAGTCTGCAGCACCAACAGTCCGGTAACCACTCAGTCCCCACTCCCCCGCCTTTACTAATTCATCCGTTCACCCACTAACGCAGGCGCTCCAGAGTTCTTCTCACCTTCGTCTCATTTAAAGTGACAGCTCTGCCGAAAGTTCACCCATTCACTGGAGCTATGAAGCTAACGTGGCAACTTGTACTACACCACACCACCATCCAGTAAATACACATACAGGTATACGGATCCTCACCAGTGCTTAACCCTGCGCCACACTAGCAGGCGACAGAGTGACAAGCCAGCATGGTAGTACACGATTTGTACCCGCAATGTAGCCACGAGCGGCAAGCGCCACGGCGGCAGAGCGACCAGCCTTGTGACCGGAGGGTCGCCGGTTCGATTCCGTCAGGACGCTACTTGAGCCCTTGAGCAAGGCACCTAACTCCCAACTGTGGAGTGCCCAAGTGGAGTGGTGGGCAGCTGGGAACAGGGCCACTCCAGGCAAACGTGTCCTCATTGCTCCCTAGTATGTTTATTCACTTTGTACCTGCAGTGTAGCGACGAGCAGCAAGCGAGCATGCAGTTGCACAACGATGGACCTCACTTTGTGCGGAACGTGAGTAAATTTGACCAGCATAGAATCGGATATTTGAGCCTGATTCCTCCGTCTTGGCCAAACAAGTTAAAAAAAAACAAAACAGCAGATTCCGGTCGCTGTGCGATTGATCGGTGCATCTTTACATGTAGCTAATCCAGCTGATGCTTTAACACATTTTGAAGGAACATGATTAGCATTAGCATAAGCATTAGAATTTGAATTAGCACTGGAATTAGCCTTAGGGGCAGTCGTGGGCTGGAGGTTAGGGAACCAGCCTTGTGACCGGAGGGTCGCCAGTTTGATTCCCTGAACCGTCAGGACACGAGTAATCCAGCTGAAGCTTTAGTATATTTTAAAGGAACATGATTAGCATTAGCATTAGAATTAGCATTAGCATTACAGGCAGTCATGGACTGTAGGTTAGGCGACCAGCCTTTTGACCGGAGGGTCGCAAGTTCGATTCCCTGAATTGTCAGCACATGACCAATCCAGCTGAAGCTTTAGTATATTTTAAAGGAACATGATTAGCATTCCCAATAGCAATAGCTTTAGCATTATAATTAGCATTGGAACTAGCATTAGGGGCAGTCGTGGGCTGGAGGTTAGGGAACCAGCCTTGTGACCAGAAGGTCGCCAGTTCGATTCCCTGAACCATCAGGACACGACTAATCCAGCTGAAGCTTTAGTACATTTTAAAGGAACATCATTAGCATTAGCATTGGCATTAGGGGCAGTCATGGGCTGGAGGTTAGGGAACCAGCCTTGTGACTGGAGGGTCGCCAGTTCGATTCAGCCAGGACACGACTTGAGCCCTTGAGCAAGGGACCTAACACCCAACTGTGGAGTGCCCAACTGGAGTGGTGGGCAGCTGGAAACAGGACCACTCCAGTCAAACGTGTCCTCATTGTTCCCTAGTATGTTTATTCACATGTGTGTATGTGCGTGCGTGCGTTTGTTTCACTTCACGGATGGGTTAATGTTGTCTTATGTGCAAACCCAATTGGGAAAAGGTTCTAAATTCTAGCTCTAACTTTAAAAGAACATGATCTAGAACTTACTAAAACTACAGCTAAGGTAGTTATCACCATATATACATTATATACACAAGCTAAATGCTACCCAACAAGTAGTTCCCCCTCTTCTTTCCTTCATGGAACACATTCATCGTCCATCCGGTTTATATGTAATGAAAAGCTTGTTATTTGAAGCTGTATCGAACCTGATGCCAGACCTGTGGGGGTGGGGGTGGTACGATAGCACCAACTGCGCATGACTAGCAAAACCAGTCTCTGGACTGAGGCATGAGCTAATTGGTTCCATTTCTTGTTAGCTACATTAGCCTCGTCGCTCATGTGCAAAACCAATGAAGGAAAGGACGGCAAACAAGTCTTGGCTGATCGACTCCATTTGAGGTAACCTGGAAAACTGCAACCAGCTCCAGCGGGCTGCACGTATGCATCCACAAATCTCAGTAATGCAGTAAAGCGACATGTAACGCATGAGGTAACCCCGTTATGTAATCCACCGCAAATGAAGGCAGGCACGGAGCAGAGGGGTCTAAAATGCCAGATGCCACGGCTTGAAGCACATTAAGTGCTTAAAGGCATCTGATCTAATTTAGTGAACAGTCCTGGCAATGAAAACACGCTTCAGACACAGGTGCCAAAAACGACAGGGCGAGCGACGGGACCTTGCTCAACACATACATTTTTAATAACACGCCAAATGCCAACTGTCAGTCAAGCAGGGCATGAACCAAATAAATGCCTCGCAGCAGAACCACATCAGAGACCCATAGCAGGAGTCTGAGACGGAGCTCNATCAGAGACCCATAGCAGGAGTCTGAGACGGAGCTCCATCACAAAACAGAGAGCCCGAAAAACAATTCCGATCCGTTTTATTTGTGCCTTAAAATAGCTTGAAGAGAAATCTAGGTCCAGATCTCCGATTAGCAAGCTGTGGAAAACAACATGGATGATTTAATAGGAAAGCATGAGGGGAAAACCCTGACCAAGGACCCAAGTGGAACTCCGTCGGGAAGCTCATGCTGGTCCATGGAGTTCAGACAGAGGGCCTATACAAGGGAGATGCATGAGAAGGCCCATGGAGAAGCTCCATCAGAAGGCCAACGCAGAAGGTACTTCTGCTTGCCTATAGAGGGGCTCAGTCCGAAGCCACATGCTGGAGAGTCTCCATCAGAAGGCCCAGGTTGGAACACCTCTATAAGAAGGCACATGAAAGAGCTCCACTAGATGGCCTATGGAGGAGCTCCATTAGGAGGTCTATAAAAACGGAAGCTCCACCAGAAGGCCTGTGCAGAGCTCCACCAGAGGGCCCATGAAAAAGCTTCCACAGCTGGCCTATGTAGGAGCTCCCTCGGAGAGCCCATGTTAAAGCTCCTCCATCAGAAGGCCCATGGAGGAGCTCCGCCAGAAGGCCTACGATGAAGAGGCTCCGTCAGAAGGCTCACAGAGGAGCTCCATCAGAAGACCTATGCTGAAGAGTCTCCAGCAGAAGGTCCACAGAGGAGCTCCATCAGAAGGACCAAGGAGGAGCTACTTCATCTACTTCAGAGGGTTTCATTTAGAAGGCCCATGCTGGGGAGTCTCCACCACAAAGCCCATGGAGGAGCTCAATCAGAAGGCCCATACTGGGGAATCTCCATCAAAAGGCCCACGGAGGAGCTCCATCAGAAGCCCCAAGGAGTAACTACTTCATCTAATTCGGAGGGTTTCATTCAGAAGGTCCATACTGGGGAGTCCCCACCAAAAAGCCCATGGGGGAGCTACTTCATCTACCTTTGGAGGATCACATTTAGAAGGCCCATGCTGGAGAGTCTTCATCAAAAGGCCCAAGGAGGAACTCCATCAGAAAGCCCATGGAGGAGCTCAATCAGAAGGCCCATACTGGGGAATCTAGATCAAAAGGTCCACAAAGGAGCTACTTCATCTACCTTTGGAGGATGCTAATTAGAAGGCCCATGCTGGGGAATCTCAATCAATAGACCTATGGAGGAGCTCCATCAGAAGGCCTATACTGGGGAATCTCCATCAGAAGGCCCATGGAGAAGCTACTTCAGCTGGCCTATGAAGGAACTTCATCAGAAGGGCCACACTGGAGCTCCTCCATCAGAAGGCCCATGATACAGTATTTCTTAAGAAGTGGTGCTCTATGCTAAAACACCACCTGACAAACAAAGACATCACCTTTTTCGGTTTTCCTTGGACCGTTTTCTCCATGGAATTTCCCATGGCCTTCATTTCAACCGAAGCACTCGTGAAACAGCAATATCAATATGACTGTAGGCCAGTATAGATGATAGATATCGGCCAGCATCAAGAAAACCCATGAAGGACCTCCAACAAAAGGCTCAGGATGGAATTCCAGCCTGGAGCAGTATGGAAAATAGAGGATGTTGACTAGAAACTCTGAGGAACAAGCTGTAGGAGCTAAAGCTCTCTGTGGACAAGCTCTAAACGGTGGATTCCAGGCTTTGGGAGGGGCTACCAGCCCACTGCACTGCCTCAGGACAAACACATACACAGCAACACACGAGTAGCATGTGCGTGAAGCTATTTTTGGACGCCATTTGTGCTGGATGGTGAGGAAAGGGGGAGACTGGAATTTCACAAGAGCCACTGAATGAAGATAAAGAGGGTGACCCGAGGACGAGAACGTACGGAGGTCAGCCGGGCCAAAACTCGCGATGTGCAGATGTAGCAACAGCAGCATTGTATAAACAAAGGCCAGTAGACCTTACAAAGCCAGCTTCACTCACTTACCATCTGAATACATACATACAGTATATCCATACATACACACGCAAGCAGCTGCGCATGCACGCAGACGCAGACCACTAACACTAAAATAAAAACCTGATGAGTGGATGGAATCTTCAGAGTGGATGACACATTACTAAATCTGGAGGACACATGGGAGCTAATCCATCTAAATTCACTCCTCTGATCTCTCACATTGTGAGAAACTATCTGGGGAAAGGAAACAAAGGCAAAAGAAGCCTAGAACAGTCCACAATGATCCACAATCCCGCAAGTTATCTACGATCAGACCCCCCCGTACCCCCACAGAATGGTACAGTCCAAGCTTCAGCACCTCATAGGCTGAACTTGACCAGTGACCCGATCTCCACAGTTCAATCTAACGCAATCAATGCTGGAGTATAGATCTGGTGGAGCAGCCCCCTCACATCTCTCTCTCTCTCTCTCTCACAGAGGGGAAAAACACACTCTCACATCAACCAGGCAAATCAATGCCACGCTGCTGTACTTTAATGTACCGTGCATATAGTTGAGTTTTGGCTTTATTTACAGAAGCAAAGACTGTTAAGAGCCTTTTGGTCCCATTTCAACAAAAAGCAAATCAGCTCACATGCGTGCCAGTGTCCTATTTTAGGAGAATATAGGCCAAAACAACACAGGTTAATATGGCTAATGTAGGCCAAAAAATATAGACTAATATAGGCTAACATAGGCCACTGACTATAGGTTAATATAGACCAGAAAAATAAGAGAATAGAGACTAATACAGGCCAAAAACACAGGCTAGTATGGGCTAACATAGGCCAAAAAACACAGGCTAGTATGGGCTAACATAGGCCAAAAAACACAGGCTAGTATGGGCTAACATAGGCCAAAAAACACAGGCTAGTATGGGCTAACATAGGCCAAAAAACACAGGCTAGTATGGGCTAACATAGGCCAAAAAACACAGGCTAGTATGGGCTAACATAGGCCAAAAAACACAGGCTAGTATGGGCTAACATAGGCCAAAAAACACAGGCTAGTATGGGCTAACATAGGCCAAAAAACACAGGCTAGTATGGGCTAACATAGGCCAAAAAACACAGGCTAGTATGGGCTAACATAGGCCAAAAAACACAGGCTAGTATGGGCTAACATAGGCCAAAAAACACAGGCTAGTATGGGCTAACATAGGCCAAAAAACACAGGCTAGTATGGGCTAACATAGGCCAAAAAACACAGGCTAGTATGGGCTAACATAGGCCAAAAAACACAGGCTAGTATGGGCTAACATAGGCCAAAAAACACAGGCTAGTATGGGCTAACATAGGCCAAAAAACACAGGCTAGTATGGGCTAACATAGGCCAAAAAACACAGGCTAGTATGGGCTAACATAGGCCAAAAAACACAGGCTAGTATGGGCTAACATAGGCCAAAAAACACAGGCTAGTATGGGCTAACATAGGCCAAAAAACACAGGCTAGTATGGGCTAACATAGGCCAAAAAACACAGGCTAGTATGGGCTAACATAGGCCAAAAAACACAGGCTAGTATGGGCTAACATAGGCCAAAAAACACAGGCTAGTATGGGCTAACATAGGCCAAAAAACACAGGCTAGTATGGGCTAACATAGGCCAAAAAACACAGGCTAGTATGGGCTAACATAGGCCAAAAAACACAGGCTAGTATGGGCTAACATAGGCCAAAAAACACAGGCTAGTATGGGCTAACATAGGCCAAAAAACACAGGCTAGTATGGGCTAACATAGGCCAAAAAACACAGGCTAGTATGGGCTAACATAGGCCAAAAAACACAGGCTAGTATGGGCTAACATAGGCCAAAAAACACAGGCTAGTATGGGCTAACATAGGCCAAAAAACACAGGCTAGTATGGGCTAACATAGGCCAAAAAACACAGGCTAGTATGGGCTAACATAGGCCAAAAAACACAGGCTAGTATGGGCTAACATAGGCCAAAAAACACAGGCTAGTATGGGCTAACATAGGCCAAAAAACACAGGCTAGTATGGGCTAACATAGGCCAAAAAACACAGGCTAGTATGGGCTAACATAGGCCAAAAAACACAGGCTAGTATGGGCTAACATAGGCCAAAAAACACAGGCTAGTATGGGCTAACATAGGCCAAAAAACACAGGCTAGTATGGGCTAACATAGGCCAAAAAACACAGGCTAGTATGGGCTAACATAGGCCAAAAAACACAGGCTAGTATGGGCTAACATAGGCCAAAAAACACAGGCTAGTATGGGCTAACATAGGCCAAAAAACACAGGCTAGTATGGGCTAACATAGGCCAAAAAACACAGGCTAGTATGGGCTAACATAGGCCAAAAAACACAGGCTAGTATGGGCTAACATAGGCCAAAAAACACAGGCTAGTATGGGCTAACATAGGCCAAAAAACACAGGCTAGTATGGGCTAACATAGGCCAAAAAACACAGGCTAGTATGGGCTAACATAGGCCAAAAAACACAGGCTAGTATGGGCTAACATAGGCCAAAAAACACAGGCTAGTATGGGCTAACATAGGCCAAAAAACACAGGCTAGTATGGGCTAACATAGGCCAAAAAACACAGGCTAGTATGGGCTAACATAGGCCAAAAAACACAGGCTAGTATGGGCTAACATAGGCCAAAAAACACAGGCTAGTATGGGCTAACATAGGCCAAAAAACACAGGCTAGTATGGGCTAACATAGGCCAAAAAACACAGGCTAGTATGGGCTAACATAGGCCAAAAAACACAGGCTAGTATGGGCTAACATAGGCCAAAAAACACAGGCTAGTATGGGCTAACATAGGCCAAAAAACACAGGCTAGTATGGGCTAACATAGGCCAAAAAACACAGGCTAGTATGGGCTAACATAGGCCAAAAAACACAGGCTAGTATGGGCTAACATAGGCCAAAAAACACAGGCTAGTATGGGCTAACATAGGCCAAAAAACACAGGCTAGTATGGGCTAACATAGGCCAAAAAACACAGGCTAGTATGGGCTAACATAGGCCAAAAAACACAGGCTAGTATGGGCTAACATAGGCCAAAAAACACAGGCTAGTATGGGCTAACATAGGCCAAAAAACACAGGCTAGTATGGGCTAACATAGGCCAAAAAACACAGGCTAGTATGGGCTAACATAGGCCAAAAAACACAGGCTAGTATGGGCTAACATAGGCCAAAAAACACAGGCTAGTATGGGCTAACATAGGCCAAAAAACACAGGCTAGTATGGGCTAACATAGGCCAAAAAACACAGGCTAGTATGGGCTAACATAGGCCAAAAAACACAGGCTAGTATGGGCTAACATAGGCCAAAAAACACAGGCTAGTATGGGCTAACATAGGCCAAAAAACACAGGCTAGTATGGGCTAACATAGGCCAAAAAACACAGGCTAGTATGGGCTAACATAGGCCAAAAAACACAGGCTAGTATGGGCTAACATAGGCCAAAAAACACAGGCTAGTATGGGCTAACATAGGCCAAAAAACACAGGCTAGTATGGGCTAACATAGGCCAAAAAACACAGGCTAGTATGGGCTAACATAGGCCAAAAAACACAGGCTAGTATGGGCTAACATAGGCCAAAAAACACAGGCTAGTATGGGCTAACATAGGCCAAAAAACACAGGCTAGTATGGGCTAACATAGGCCAAAAAACACAGGCTAGTATGGGCTAACATAGGCCAAAAAACACAGGCTAGTATGGGCTAACATAGGCCAAAAAACACAGGCTAGTATGGGCTAACATAGGCCAAAAAACACAGGCTAGTATGGGCTAACATAGGCCAAAAAACACAGGCTAGTATGGGCTAACATAGGCCAAAAAACACAGGCTAGTATGGGCTAACATAGGCCAAAAAACACAGGCTAGTATGGGCTAACATAGGCCAAAAAACACAGGCTAGTATGGGCTAACATAGGCCAAAAAACACAGGCTAGTATGGGCTAACATAGGCCAAAAAACACAGGCTAGTATGGGCTAACATAGGCCAAAAAACACAGGCTAGTATGGGCTAACATAGGCCAAAAAACACAGGCTAGTATGGGCTAACATAGGCCAAAAAACACAGGCTAGTATGGGCTAACATAGGCCAAAAAACACAGGCTAGTATGGGCTAACATAGGCCAAAAAACACAGGCTAGTATGGGCTAACATAGGCCAAAAAACACAGGCTAGTATGGGCTAACATAGGCCAAAAAACACAGGCTAGTATGGGCTAACATAGGCCAAAAAACACAGGCTAGTATGGGCTAACATAGGCCAAAAAACACAGGCTAGTATGGGCTAACATAGGCCAAAAAACACAGGCTAGTATGGGCTAACATAGGCCAAAAAACACAGGCTAGTATGGGCTAACATAGGCCAAAAAACACAGGCTAGTATGGGCTAACATAGGCCAAAAAACACAGGCTAGTATGGGCTAACATAGGCCAAAAAACACAGGCTAGTATGGGCTAACATAGGCCAAAAAACACAGGCTAGTATGGGCTAACATAGGCCAAAAAACACAGGCTAGTATGGGCTAACATAGGCCAAAAAACACAGGCTAGTATGGGCTAACATAGGCCAAAAAACACAGGCTAGTATGGGCTAACATAGGCCAAAAAACACAGGCTAGTATGGGCTAACATAGGCCAAAAAACACAGGCTAGTATGGGCTAACATAGGCCAAAAAACACAGGCTAGTATGGGCTAACATAGGCCAAAAAACACAGGCTAGTATGGGCTAACATAGGCCAAAAAACACAGGCTAGTATGGGCTAACATAGGCCAAAAAACACAGGCTAGTATGGGCTAACATAGGCCAAAAAACACAGGCTAGTATGGGCTAACATAGGCCAAAAAACACAGGCTAGTATGGGCTAACATAGGCCAAAAAACACAGGCTAGTATGGGCTAACATAGGCCAAAAAACACAGGCTAGTATGGGCTAACATAGGCCAAAAAACACAGGCTAGTATGGGCTAACATAGGCCAAAAAACACAGGCTAGTATGGGCTAACATAGGCCAAAAAACACAGGCTAGTATGGGCTAACATAGGCCAAAAAACACAGGCTAGTATGGGCTAACATAGGCCAAAAAACACAGGCTAGTATGGGCTAACATAGGCCAAAAAACACAGGCTAGTATGGGCTAACATAGGCCAAAAAACACAGGCTAGTATGGGCTAACATAGGCCAAAAAACACAGGCTAGTATGGGCTAACATAGGCCAAAAAACACAGGCTAGTATGGGCTAACATAGGCCAAAAAACACAGGCTAGTATGGGCTAACATAGGCCAAAAAACACAGGCTAGTATGGGCTAACATAGGCCAAAAAACACAGGCTAGTATGGGCTAACATAGGCCAAAAAACACAGGCTAGTATGGGCTAACATAGGCCAAAAAACACAGGCTAGTATGGGCTAACATAGGCCAAAAAACACAGGCTAGTATGGGCTAACATAGGCCAAAAAACACAGGCTAGTATGGGCTAACATAGGCCAAAAAACACAGGCTAGTATGGGCTAACATAGGCCAAAAAACACAGGCTAGTATGGGCTAACATAGGCCAAAAAACACAGGCTAGTATGGGCTAACATAGGCCAAAAAACACAGGCTAGTATGGGCTAACATAGGCCAAAAAACACAGGCTAGTATGGGCTAACATAGGCCAAAAAACACAGGCTAGTATGGGCTAACATAGGCCAAAAAACACAGGCTAGTATGGGCTAACATAGGCCAAAAAACACAGGCTAGTATGGGCTAACATAGGCCAAAAAACACAGGCTAGTATGGGCTAACATAGGCCAAAAAACACAGGCTAGTATGGGCTAACATAGGCCAAAAAACACAGGCTAGTATGGGCTAACATAGGCCAAAAAACACAGNCAAACACACAGGACAACACAGCTACAGACTGGCAGAGGGCCAAAACCACTCTCTACTGACCGTGATGAGCGCCACCTCATTCCAATGTCACTTAACCACCGTAAGGTGACCTCAAGTGACCTACAGACAGACTCGCGAGCGGTGGCTGGGGGTGAACTGCACATCGAGGACGGTTCGAAACAGGCTTCTGGAGGCGTTTCTGTTATTTTGACCGTTATAAAGATGCTCTAAAATACAATATTTTATCGGGAGTGATGGAGGGATGGATGGATGGATACTTTATGGATCCCAAAGGACATTTAGCAAAATTTAGTTTCCAGTAGTGTATAGAATAAAACAATACTGCTCATTTGGGTCAAACACAAACCCAGAAACCGTAAAACTAGAGCAACTGACTATTTTGAGGTGGTCTTGAGGTGGTATTTTTTTTCCAGCGCAATATATATATAAAACAAAAACAGAAAATATATATAATAAATACATAACATATTCCATATACTGTATTTTTATATTTATATTATATTATATTATATTTACCAAACAGATACTGACTTTACTGATAAAAGTACATATTGTGACCCTTTCAGTCTAGAAGTGGTTTAAACGCCTGACGGGCTTGCGTGCCGACAGCACAACAAAAGGACGTCCGGAGTTTAGGACAGGCCTGTCACAATGATTACATAATCACCTAATCACAATTAATACGGATAATCGCAGTTATCCGAGTCAACCGTAGTTATCTAAACTGACTGCTATCGTTTCCCACAGTCTCTGTGTGAGTGCGGGCGCAGGATTACATCATCAGTACGACGTTACGTGGATGTTACTCCTACTCAGCACACACAGCTGGCAAGTAAGCCGGCTGATTAGCCTGTCGGGCCACTATAGGCTTGTTCATAATGGTGTTTCAAATCAGATCAATAATGGTGAATATGTATATGGTACTTAATCACCAGCTGAAGTGTTCTGATCGTGACAGTCCTAGTTTAGCACTATCCCTCTGATGACAGTCACTCCGGATCATTTCTTCAGGTCTGCAGCTTTTACAAATAAAGTACTTCACGTTTATACAGTGTGTTACAAGAAGGACGGAGAGAGCAAGCAGCCCTGGCGCTCCCATACTTCTGACGGGGGCAGTGGGTGAAGCTCTTAAGACCTCTGATGTCAGAAAAGAGGAATTTGGTATCTACGCAGAGATAAGAACGGAAACAGGAAATGTACTGTCTCAGCCCGTGTCCCATACCATCAGCCTCTACTAGGCTTTTCAAAACACAGAGTATCCGTTACAGCGGAGATCAGCCTGTAGGTCAGATCCAGAGCTTCATCTAACCACTGTTTTCATAGCTGATGAACCTTTTGACCACCATTGATCGTATACTCGGGCTGCTGGAAATGACTTTTTTATTTTGGAAGTTGAATAATCTATCGATTATTGAAGCAAATAGTCGATTATTCGGGTTATTCGAATCTCTCTGCTACCAAATAACTCATATCAGCTTTCGAATGAAGATAATAAATATAAAAGCCTCCATCACTGTATTGATGAATTTAATCAATAAATAAATAAATTAATTAATTAATTAAATTTAATTAAAGCTCTTTAAAAAATTAAAAAATAAAACTCAACATATTTATAAACAAGGATAAAAGCTCCAATAACTTTTTCCCCATCAAAATTTAAAACCAAGGAAGTGCAAAGTAGCAGTAATAAAATAGAAAAACATCTAAAATCAGTTTTCCATTAATCGAGTAAATTATTAAAAAAAATTAAATGTTTTTATAAAATTTTAGAATTTTTTTACAGTGCATTAATCTGTGCTGTGTGCACCCTGCTGTCTGTCTACACTGTGCTACAACTAAATTCTACCATCGCAGGTCTTTCCTGAAACGGAGGAAATGATGTCACCAACTAATTGACTATTCGATTAGTTGCCAACTAATTTGGTAGTCAACTTTAGACGACTAACACGATTAATCGTTGGTGCCCTATCATTCTCCTAGAAAGGCCAGCATACTGACCTTTGCAGAAAGGACTACATGCACACAGACCGTTACGACGGCTGTCCTCAACACCACGTCACCGTCACCAAAGACTGCAATGGTGTCGTGCCAGACTGTCATGGAGTGACTCAGAATGGCAGCGGGTCATCTTCAGTGACGGGTCCCGCTTTTGTCTCGGTGACGACCAACGAATCCGTGGAATCTGTGGAGGCACCGTGGTCAGCACCGAGATGAACGGTTTGTTGCCACACGTTCAGAAGGCCTGGTGCCGCTCCACCTCCACCCCTACCGCACCATCTGCTGGAACTGTGTGAGGGTATTCAAGCTGCATGGGATGGATTATCACAGGACACCATTAGGGACCTCTACAACTCCAGGCCGAGACGTCTGGCATGTTGGGTTAGCAAACACGGCGGCCCGACGCCATACTGAGAGACAGACTTCTGTATGTGTAGCTCAATAAATATTGATCATATCAGTCTAAATTGATCATCATTTATTGATCCTGGTGACCTTTACCATAATCGCTGGAAGCCGGAATCACAGCTGAAAATGAAATTGGATTATTCGGCCAGACCTAACTTTTCTCTCTGATTGTAGCACAGCAGCTTTTCCTCAACACCGTGTCAGAAATCCGTGATGAACGGACCAACAGAAACAGCCCAAAACTCCCTGGAAAGAAATCTCCGTACATTAACCTTCATTAGGCTGAAAACCCGTTTTAGCTCTTCCTGTAATTTCACCACTCTGGAGACACTTTCTTTAGCAAGGCCATTAGAATCTCCCTCCGTTCACCCGCGCTGGCCTCAGGCAGCGTTCCGGAATTCTTGCCCAGGCTGTTGTCACATGTGCAGCGCATACCAGCTCAGACTGACCGCGCAATGCCCACCCCCTCCACCCCTCTCAGAATGTTTCTGAGGGTGAAAGGGGCATCGGAGCAGAAGCAGCCATGACACCGAGCCAGGCAGGGTAAAAAAACTGATCTGGCATGTTTTCCACCAGTTAATCTCTCTCTTTCCTGACTGCTAACCCCCCACCCCCCTACAAACACACACGCACACACACAAACACAAAGACACGCCCCCTTCTCTCTGCCCTGTTGCAGCACAGCAACACCTCCTACTCCATGGAGGGGAAAAAAGCCCAGATTCCTGGCATGCGTGCACGTACACTCACACACCAGCCCAACGGTGAAGAAAGGAGCCAGGGCAGAGCGGCGGCGGGTTAGATAACGGAGCGCATGCCGACACTGCGCCGCTGCTCAGCAACTGTGAGCAGGTGACCTTGCAGTGTCAGGGATTCCACATCAGGAGGGACTCCCCACATTCCGACTGTAGTGAGGAGAGGGGACGGAAAAACAGCTTCACATACACAACAAGAGCTCAAACCTCACTCCATAACAACACCGGGAGGGTTCTGGGGTGTACTTGGAGGGGTCTGGGTTGTACTCAAAGGGGTTTGGGTTGACTGGGAGGGGGTCTGGGTTGAACTGGGAGGAGTTGGGTTGTGCTGGGGGGTTTAGTGGGTTATAATGGGGGGGAGGGGGGTTGGGTTGGGTTGGCTGTACTGAAAGGGGTTTGGATTCATGGCACCGAAGGGGGTTTGGATTAGTTGTACTGGGTGGGATTTGGGTTAGTTGGACTGGGAGGGGTTTTGCTTGGTTGTACTGGAAGGGGTTGGGGTTATACCGGGCAGAGTGGGGTTGTCCTGGGAGGGGTTTGGGTTGGCTGTATTAGGGGTTGTTTGGTTGGTTGTCCTGGGAGGGGTTTGGGTTGGCTGTATTGGGGGTTGTTTGGTTGGTTGTCCTGGGAGGGGTTTGGGTTGGTTTTACTGGGAGGCATTTGGGTTAGTTGTACTGGGAGGGGTTTTGGTTTGGTTGTACTGGGAGTAGTATGGGTCAGTTGTACTGAAAGGGCTTTGAGTTGGATGTACTGGGAGGGGTTTGGGTTGGCTGTACCGGGAGGGGTTTGGGTTGGCTGTACCGGGAGGGGTTTGGGTTGGTTTTATTGGAAGGCATTTGGGTTAGTTGTACTGGGAGTGGTATGGGTTAGTTGTACTGGGAGGGGTTTTAGTTAGTTGTACTGGGATGGGTCTGGGTTGGTTGTACTGGGAGTGGTATGGGTTAGTTGTAATGGGAGGGGTTCAAGTTGGTTGTCCTGGGAGGGGTTTGGACTGGTTTTACTGGGAGGCATTTTGGGTTAGGTATACTGGGAGGGGTTTTGGTTTGGTTGTACTGGGAGTAGTATGGGTCAGTTGTACTGGGAGGGCTTTGGGTTGGTATTACTGGGAGGCACATGGGTTAGTTGAACTGGAAAGGGTTTTGGTTTGGTTGTACTGGGAGTTGTATGGGTCAGTTGTACTGGGAGGGGTTTGGGTTGGTTTTAATGGGAGGCATATGGGTTAGTTGCACTGGGAGGACTTAAGTTGTACTAGAGTTGGGGTTGTACTGGGAGGGGTTTTGGTTGGTTGTACTGGGAGGGGTTGTGGTTAGTTGTACTGGGAGGTGCTTCGGTTGGCTGTACTGGGAGGGGTTTGGGCTGTTCTTGGAAGAGTTCTGGAAAGTGGGTTGTGGCTCAAAGGACAGTTTTACCGACTGACCATCTAACTCTACTACAACGAACTGGGCCGAGCCCTGGATTTCTACATGCCCGGCCAACAGCCCTGGCGAGCACTTTAAAGGAACATGACGGTGAATGAAAGCTCCTTAGAAGCGATGTTGCTAAGAAGCAATTAGCAGCACTAGCATTCTGTAAGATTAAAGCCTTTCTGCAAACTTGCACAAGCCCATTGCCTTCCAGAGAAAGGGAGACTCTGGGTCAGGTTCAGGTCAGGGGCTGGCACGCAGGGCTCAACAAAAATCACCACAGCACCAAGCGGGAGGATACTGTTTATCCTGGCACACAGGCCTTCGCTAAATAATCACAGCGCTCTCCACTTCCTGCACAGCAACGAGCCTGAAGAGACCCCGTCCACGGAGAAGGCCATTCAAATCTGATAGCCGTACGGAGAACTGGGTTAGAACAGAGATGATTGTCTCCATTAGGCAGACGGAAAACAACATTCATCTCCCTGGCTGTCTCGTGCGTCTCCACACAGACCTGAGGCAGTCCGAGGCAGTTCACTTCCAGTCGAGACAGGGGGCGGGCCAACTTGATGATACTTCATCACTACGGAGATCAATTACATCATATCACGTCACGTCACAATGAGACGATCAGCATCAGCATATAGGAGTACTGAGCAGTCCTGACTCATTAACGTATACACCCCTGAGACTTACAACAACGGAGCAACAGCAACCAACATGGTGGACCATGTGGAGAAATCCAACGTTCCAGGCTGGGAAGGTGAAGTCGGCACCGTTCCCAAGGAACCCAACTGGTACATGGTTGATGTTCATCCAGGTTGAAGTCGTTTCCCATTCACCAGCTTCTTAATCCAACCTTCCCCTCCACCTTAAATGCTACAGCTTGTACAGGCCCCAGAATGTAACTGCAGCACCATTTAAGGTGGAACAAAAACATTCCCAAACAAAGCTGGAGAACAGAAACTTAATCTCCCACATCTTTAACAGAATTCCAGACAACTTTAATCCAGCACTCTGCACATTTCACTCCGGGCAGTTTCCCAAACTCTTGGAGCAGCTCCACTCAGTGTTTGACCCTGAGGAGACGGAAGAGAGGAGCAACTCCACCTTTATTAGCATCACAACCCCAACAGCAGCCTGTAAGTAGCAGCCATGCTGTGTGATTGTATCCGTGTTTGCCACTAGAGAGTTCCATAGTGAGGAACAACTTTAATCTACTGTGTGTTGATGTCCAGATGGAAAGCCAATAGCTAGTACAGGTAACGTTAGCTACTAGCATTAGCTCCAAGTAACTAGCATGGCTAACTAAATAGTATGAGGGCGGAGCTTATTTACACAGAGGCTCATTTTATTTAGTCTATTTAGTTCCACGCATCTGTGTGATCATCGCGGTTTGCCAGCCAATCAGAGCAGAGCTCATCTAAATATTCATGAGCTCACCAATAAAAGAGGAAACTGCAGCTTGTTCCTTTCTAGGACGCAGAGAAATCTATTCCCAGAGGTTTGGCTGCCATGTTCCACTGAGCGGGATTACACAGACAGGTGAGAGCTGGTCTGAGAACAGCAGTTCTGCGCTGAGCGGGAACGGATCTGCAAGCACAAGAAAACAAGTGGCTTTCTGATCTTACACAAGTCGAGTCCAGGGAGCTGGGCAGAGCGCGAGCAGAACGGAATGGGTGATGAGGTTTTCCCACTCTGCCGCAGTTAAATATAGTGCCATCGAAATCGTGTCGGGATAGAGGGCGACTGAAAGGCATGCGCTCGGGAAAAAAAGGGCCTAATTTATAGCAGAGGGAGGGACTGGAACCGGAGTGGAAACAGAAACACATCGACTGCAGCGCAGCTCTCAGAGTCCCTCTGTCTTCACACACCAAAACAATGCTCTCAGTATCCTGACTGTGTTCCATACGCACATACGGGAATTACCAACATACTAACACAACACATACCGCCGGAACATGCACACATACAAATACATGTGTGTATACATACATACACCGTTTCCCCTTTTACTGGCGAGCTCATGAATAATTAGATGAGCTCTGCTCTGACTGGCTGAGCAGAGCAGATGCCCCACCCCCGTGACCACACAGAAGCAACATGTGGAAGCAGACTCTAGTACAGCCTCTGTGTAAATAAGCTCCACCCGTTAGCTAAGATAGTTAGCTTGGAGCTAATGCTAGTAGCTAACGTTACCTGTACTAGCTACTGGCTTTCCATCTGGACATCAACACACAGTAGATTAAAGTTGTTCCTCACTATGGAACTCTCTAGTGGCAAACACGGATACAATCACACAGCATGGCTGCTACATACAGGCTGCTGTTGGGGTTGTGATGCTAACAAAGGTGGCGCTGCTCCTCTCTTCAGACTCTTCAGGGTCAAACGCTGAGCAGAGCTGCTCCATATGGTCCAAGAGTTTGGGAAAATGTCCGGAGTGAAATGTGCAGACTGCTGGATTAAAGTTGTCCAGGATCCTGTTACAGATGTGGGAGCTGATGTTCCTGTTCTCCAGCTTGTTTTGGGAATTTTCTGTTCCACCTTAAATGGCGCCGCAGGTACCATGTTTAAGGTGGTAGTAACTTTGAGCTCCTGCAGATGGCACTGCACGAGGATGATGGGGCTATAAATACCTGCGGGTGGGAGTGACGGGATCCATAGATTGGGAAGAGGTGGTACGGTGCAGGGAATGTCTCGTTCCATGTGTGGAAAATGGCTCCAAAGCAGATGTTAATGATTGGCTAAAAGGAGTGACTGCATTTGGGCGTTCCAAAGACCATAGTGTGAAGGAAGTAGCTGAGTCTGCAGGTGTATGGAAGCAGCGTACGGTCATACGGGTCTACCAGCAGTGGCTAAAATCCCAGTCTACAGGGAATTCTCTTTGGAATTGTGCCAGGGAAGGCATCTACCAAATCTGGACCAACTGACCAATTCTTTGATGTAAGAGTGTCTGAACATTGATGTGGCCTACATCCAGAAACCTGTCCAGTCCATGCCCAACCCAATCATGGATGAAGCACTGTTAAAGCTACAGTGACTAGAAAATCAGTGAACGCACCCCGAGAAACAAATACAGCTAATTCACTGTTGTTGTGATGTCACAAAAGGCCAAATCACTTACATACGCACGCCCAGTCAGCCAGCAGTTCGGCCCCACCCAATCGCACTGTGGTGCTTTGGCCTGGGCTGCTCAAGCACAATACAGGACAGCCGACTCATTTACATACATCATTTACATATAGATCTGTCTTAAAGGCACGGTAACAAAAACAGCCCGCTTCATTGTGAGGGATAAAGATAGACCTGAACATTTTGTTTGTGTACAAATGATCTGCAGCTGTTTCCAGCACATCCAACCGCACAAACGTCCCTCAGGGGACCAAAATGAAATACAAGGAAAATGTAGGCTATGGGCCCTTTAATTAGAACCCATAGTACTAACAGTGTTTGTCTTAAATCGGGCCATTTAATTAACTAGGATGATTCCAAACGGCCTGTAGCAGCCAAACCAACCACAACTAACTGGCGGTTCTTGGCTGAAATAACAGGCCTGGACCTTCACTGGGAGAACCTCCAATCAGACCTGCAGTACAACAGTCAGGTGCATTGAGGGGATGAATTCTCGGGTGGCCGAGGCGATGAAGCGGCACGTTTCTGTGATCCGCGCGCAAAACAATACCCTGACGTTCCTGGAGCACCAGCGTCAGAACACGAACCCTTTTCATCAGAGCTTCCCTGATGAGCAGAGAGGCCAGAGACCCACATGACGTGCCTCAGCTGGTCACTGGAAAGCTGTGTGTGTGTGTGTGTG
>JAVGWN010000123.1:0-23118 GCA_034552555.1 Semaprochilodus insignis | reverse complement strand
GCAGCTATTCCTTTTGATGAGTGGATATACCTAAAAGAGGAGCGCCGTGTCCTGGAG
Organism: Semaprochilodus insignis; assembly: GCA_034552555.1. Taxonomy (NCBI): domain Eukaryota; kingdom Metazoa; phylum Chordata; class Actinopteri; order Characiformes; family Prochilodontidae; genus Semaprochilodus; species Semaprochilodus insignis. The sequence continues at coordinate 23,061 of JAVGWN010000123.1, read as the reverse complement.
TGCCATGAAAATGACAAACAAGCGCACAAGAGCGATCGGCGCAGGTAATCGTTTTCACTTTAGCCTCACTCCAGGCCTCAAACAGTCCATCCTCTAGGAGGAGCGTGCTTGTATCCTTTTTGGTTTTGGACATATTCCGTTTTCATGCATGGCAAAACTCCCAGCGTTCATCCAATCTCATCACAAACACGTGCGGACGGGAAAAGGCGATAATGCCTCCTCCCTGCTGGTAAATTAACACTTGATTCTTATTCACGAGTAACCGAGCAGGCGAGCGCGATCCGCGGTGGATACCGATCTGTTTTCTTTGTATATCTTCATTTTCCACCAAACATGAGGGAGAAGAGAGGAGAGAGAGATAGAGAGAGGGAGAGAAAGAAAGAAAGGAAGGAGGGGAAAAAAGAGAATCAGTATGCAAGAGCTGGAACGCAACAACAAAGGTAAATTGAAATGTCATTTTTTATTCATGTGAAGAGATTGCGGGCTGGAGGAGGCGCAGTGCAGGGATATTGCTGCACAAATGAAGGTTGACAGTACATGCCATCCCCGGCAACCAGGCTTTAGTCTGGGGAGCTTGTGTTATATATATCTCTCTGATCAAATTCTGTGCGTGTGATTTCCCAGCTCCCACACAAACACGATGAGCTTCTGAAGGCAGCCGTAAGAGGGAGCCCACTGGGGCCTCCGTGCTACACTTTGTTTGTGTGCTCGGACTGACCTCACCATTCACGCAGTCACCTGAAGGGATGTCAGAGCAGAGCAACAGGCACGCTAACACCAGGCTTAGCGTGACAGACACTGTTTACAATACAGCAAAGCCAACTCCATCCATCATAGGGGACGTCTTCATCTCTGCTTTTCCCAGTGCGCTACAAGGAAAAGCTTGGGTCCACTTGATTGAACATAAGCTCACCGGACAAAAGAATAGCCACGTGTGACTGAAGCGTACCTAGCAGCGTGTAATACCTCCAGGAGCACCAATAACAGCTGTGACTGGATTTGGCATGGACTGGACAAGTTTCTGGATGTAGCCACATCAATGTTCAGACACTCTTACATCAAAGAGTTGCACAGTTGGTCCAGATTTGGTGGATGCCTTCCCTGGCACAATTCCAAGGAGAATTCCCTGTAGACTGGGATTTTAGCCACTGCTGGTAGACCCGTATGACCGTACGCTTCCATACACCTGCAGATTCAGCTACTTCCTTCACACTATGGTCTTTGGCACGCCCAAATGCAGTCACTCCTTTTAGCCAATCATTAACATCTGCTCTGGAGCCATTTTCCACACATGGAACGAGACATTCAGATGTTCTATCAGACTGGGGTGTCCAGCTGTCTCTTTTATGCTGTGGTGTGCTGGGAGGAAGCATTAGGAAGAGAGACGAGATGCGACTGGACAAGCTGGTCAGACGAGCAAGGTCGGTTGTTGGTGCAGAACTGGACTCTGTGGTGAAGGTGGCAGAGAGAAGGACACTGTACCCACTGCACACCATCATTATGGACAAAAGGAGCAAGTTCGGCGACAGGTTGCTGTCACAGACAGCTGCTCCACAAACAGACTCAGGAGATCCTTTGTCCCGAGAGCCGTCAGGCTCTTCAACTCTTCCCAGTGGGGCCAGAAGAGGGAAGAGGACAGAGGAGGACTGAATCTGATGTTAAATCATATGTTTATTTATTTGCACTATTACACTGTATATCATGTAGATCCGGTTGCTGTGGCTCGGCGGTTAACACCTCTACCCACCAGGGAGCTACCACCCCATGTGGGAGACGGGGGTTCAAATCCCAGTCTAGGTAGCAAATGCCAAGCTGCACCAGTAAGAGCCCTTGGGCAAGACTCCTAAAACTGGACTGGCCTACCTGTAATACGAATAACCGTGTAAGTCGCTGTGGATAAGAGCGTCAGCTAAATGTAAAATGTAGATCTGCACTCCTGGACACTCTAGACAGTTTACTGTATGTCCTGTAGATCTGCACTCCTGGACACTCTAGACACTTTACTGTATATCCTGTAGATCTACACTCCTGGACACTCTAGACCCTTTACTGTATATCCTGTAGATCTACACCCTAGACACTTTACTGTATATCCTGTAGATCTGCACTCCTGGACACTCTAGACCCTTTACTGTATATCCTGTAGATCTGCACTCCTGGACACTCTAGACACTTTACTGTATATCCTGTAGATCTACACTCTAGACACTTTACTGTATATCCTGTAGATCTGCACTCCTGGACACTCTAGACACTTTACTGTATCTCCTTATTCCTAGAGTGCTCTGGGGAGGCGGTGCAAGAGGAAGGAAACACCCTGGACAGGCCGCCAGTCCATCACAGGGCACAAGTACTGACATACACAAACACACACACACACACACACACACACACACACACACACACAGTCACACCCAGGGGGCAATGTAGCATCTCCAACTCGCCTGATTGCATGTCTTTGGACTGTGGGAGGAAGCCCATATAGACATGGCGAGAACATACAAGGTGCACACAGAAAAGACCCTGGTAAGGATTCCAATGGACCTACTACGCTGGTTTACAGTGTTGATTACTGTGTGTTGGGGTTCTAGAATAGATTTACATACTTCAGTTTCCCAACAACTGTACATCTGCACTCACTCTCCTGTGCCTTTAAGCCCCACCTTCCGACAAGCCCAGTGTGCTCTGATTGGGAAAAGTGGTTTCTGCGGGAGAGAGTTTCTCCGTCTGGGCTTTGGAACTTTGCAGAATGTTTACAGGCACATAAAGTTCCACAACACACTAAAGGAAAGAGGAATTACGGAAAAGCAGAACAGGGTTATTGAGAATGATCCACCACACATCTAACACCTGCTCTGTGGTGGTTCTGACCATTGATGTTGCATCAAGGCAAATGTGGGCTACTTGTTATGGATTTGATGAACAGTGTTTGCCTTTTTAAGCCCTCAGTTGACCCTAGAATACTCCCCTGCATGCGTCTGAGCTTCAGTACCAAATTCTAATGAACTGTGAGCGAGTGGTGAGATGAGGAAAAGGTCCGCGGCTCAAAAGCAGCTCCATTTCTCCCTCTGTAGGGAGCAGTTGCCCGGGATAATCCGCTAATTTCTAAAGTGCCAATAGGATTCTCGATGTGCTCCAGCCTAATACGGCAGAATCAAATTTTAAAGTTGATATATTATTCATTTGCTCCTGATAAGGTGAGAGGGGAGGATTCAAAGCCGTAATAGAGCGAGTCCCTCTCAGCCACGGCACAAGAAGCCGGGCCTGCGGGGCCAAATCTGAACTTTTCAGAAACCTGTTCATAAATGCAAAGCACCTCCTCGGCATCGATAATGAGGATGATTATTAAATGGATCACACAGACCAGGCGTGTCCGGTCCCATCCGCAAAGGGCCCGGGCGGATGAGGTTTTCATTCCAAACAAGAAGGATCACACCTGATTCCACTTGTCTGATCAATTGCTCAGTCTTCAATCGATTGACCTTGTGATCTCCTGCTTTGTTAGAATGGGAGACCCACAGACACGTCGGGCCCTTGCGGGTAAGACTGGACGCCCCTGACATAGAGTAATGACCTGCAAGTATGTGCAGGGGGCATTCTGGTGCATGTGATAAATGCTAGCCATTGAATTTTGACCTTCATCGCCTAATTTATTATAAATAGATATATTGGATTGGGAAATGAGCAAAAATGGGTTTCATATTTTAAATTGAACAAATAATGGAACCCAAAACTTAACTGGAATTGCCATGACAAAGTAACACGCCCGTGCACGTCCTTTACATGTGGTACACCTTAAAATCACAGAACTGAAGCTTTAGCATTTGCTAGATAGCAAACTAGTTAGTAACTGCACCTTAACCACAGTCTCAAGTCTCTGATGTGTGAGTCGAGTCATGAGTCTTTTAGTTGAGTCTTAGTTGAGTCTAGAGTCTCTGAGGTGCAAGTCCGAATCGAGTCTGAAGACTCTGAAGTGAGAGTCTGAGTCCCTGAGCTGCGAATCTGAGTCATGCCTAGATTCTCCTAGAGGTGTGAGTCAGGTCTAGAGTCTCTGAGGTGGGAATCTGAGTGGAGTCTAGAGCCTCTGAGGTGTGAGTCTGAGTCAAGTCTAGAGTCTCTGGTGTGTCTGATTCGAGTCTAGAGTCTCTGCGGTGTGTCTGAGTCAAGTTTAGAGTCTCTGAGCTGCAAATCTGAGTTGAGTCTAGAGTCAAGTTTAGAGTCTCTGAGTCAAGTCTTGAGTCTCAGAGGTGCAAGTCCGCGCCGAGTGTCTTTGAAGTGTGAGTCAGAGTCTCTGAGCTGTGAATCTGAGTCATGCCTAGATTCTCTGAGGTGTGACTCAGGTCTAGAGCCTCTGAGCTGTGAATCTAAGTTGAGTCCGGAGTCTCTGAGTCAAGTCTTGAGGCTCAGATGTGCAAGTCCAAAGAGGTGCAAAGAGGAGTCGAGTCTGAAGTCTCTGATTTGTGAGTTGAGTCCCTGAGCTGCGAATCTGAGTCATGCATAGATTCTCCTAGAAGTGTGATTCAGGTCTAGAGTATCTAAGGTGGGAATCTGAGAGGAGTATAGAGTCCCTGAGGTGCGAGTCTGATTCAAGTCTAGAGTCTCTGAGGTGTGAGTCTGAGTCGAGTCTAGAGTCTCTGAGCTGTGAGTCGAGTCTGAGCCAAGTCTAGAGTCTCTGAGCTGTGAGTCTAAGGTCTAAGGTCTCTAAGGTGCAAATGTGAGTCGAGTCTAGAGTGTCTGAGGTGAGAGCCTGAGTCAAGTCTTTGAGTTGCTAGTCTGAGTTGAGTCTCAAGTCTCTCAGGTGTGAGTCTGAGTTATGAGCCAGTAAAGCTAGAACCCAACCTTCTGTTCCTCACTAAGAACCTGCTGTACATGTGGAGATGCTGATTTACGAAGAAACTGGAGTCTCTTATTTATTTCCAGAGCTGTATAATGTCCAGTACTGATGATCAGTTCTTTGCCTGCCAGACGTGAACAAGGACAAGGGTGAGGCCGAGGCCAGGGCCGGGCCCGGGGCCGCTACAATAATATCATGCAAGCCATCGAAGCAGAGGGCCAAAGTGGAGATGAGCATGAAACCGGAACAAACAGATTCATTATTGATCAGCGGGTTTATTCGGGCATGTGGGGGGTCAGTCCTAAACACTCAGCGACTCTTTCACAGTGACCGCGCACAGAATCTGAAACGAAGGGACCATGACAAGGAAATGAACACTACCATTACTCAAATAAGGCTGACCACCACCCTAAAGGCTGACCGCCCCCCCAACCTTAACCACCCCCCCCCCACACTGCTCCAAATACCACTTCACCTGTCAGCAATAACCTTCAATTGCAAACCTTTCAGCCAGTCTGTGCCTGCCTTTTAAAAATGGATGAAGTGCTTCTCTCCCGCACTCTGCCACTCTGTAATCTAGCAGCAGCTCCAGCAGATTCTCTCAGGACCGGAGAAAGCAGCCTGCCGGGGAGCTTCCACGGTTTACAAACAGATTATGTCCTCCATACTAAGCATGCTACACGCTTTGTACTGTATATATATACCGTATGTGGCGCCCCCTATATGCTAGGTGCCAGACTACGCCACCCCTTGGTTTAGGCCTGGAGCAAAGGGGAGCTCCGTGTATAGTTATAATACTAAATCTCACAGACACAAGTCTAGGGAAATACAAAACATGATTTTTATTAAATGTTCTGAAGTTGATTAAAAGAAAGGGGTCACCGTCAGTTTGGTAAAACAAAGTAAAATAAAAGGGCTTTAAAACTATGCCACTGGACAAACACGTTGCTGGAGCTGGGAGGCCAGCCACACGTATTCTCAATACCACACGTGAATAAATTCTAGATAAAGACAGAGATACACTCAGCAATACACAGCAGCCTCACACTATACTGAACTGCAACTTCTACCACACTAGTGAACACCATATACCAATACATCCATACATCTGTTGGTACCCCAGCTCCACAATTATCCAGTCACTACGTGTAGCAAAATAAAAACAAACTAAAAACCAACAAACTGATGATAACATTAAAACCACTCCAACCTCTAGCCAGTGAGTCACCGTATGCCTAATACTAATCTCAATACTCACTATAGGTTACATTCTATATATCTGCATCAGTCAGTTCCAAAATGCCAGCCCACATGTGAATGGAACATACCAAGTTTACAGGCCGGGGAGGTAAGCCACTAGCAGCGGTGGCTAAAAGCTACATGCAAGAAAACCACAAAAGAGGCTATGTGGATTGGTCAAATGCTAAATAAATTAAAACAAGTGCAAACAGCCCTAACCGGTCCCTGGGGCTTGTTTATCCCGTCCCAAACGGCGAAGCTACTTAGCCGCTGGCTTGATACGCTCCCATCCACACCAAGCTCTGCAGCAACCACGCTGTGGTCACACGCACTTGTCTACTGCTGCGGCAAGCCAGCGACTGCTACTGGGACCCAAGGCATAACAGCTGTGCCTGACCTTCGCGTCCGCCCGGTGAACTTCCAGTAAAAACAGCCCAATCCTCCCGACGCTGCCACTACTACGCTAGCTTAGCTTCTCTAAGCCGAACTACTCTAAGGCCCCGGGGCGTCCGTATAAGTGCCGGATCCACAGGACCCCTAGCCGGCCCGGTAACTGCCTGCACAGGTCAGTTGTAGTACACAAGGTGTACTACCAGGTCCCAATAGCAACACCTATACAAGGCTACACGTACACCTATTGGCTAAACGCATATTGGACAGTCGTGGGTGGGGCAGTTATGGGCTGGAGGTTAAGTTAGGGAACCAGCCAGGTAACTGGAAGTTGCCGGTTTGATTCCCTAAACCAACAGTAACGACTGAAGTCCCCTTCAGCAAGGCATCTAACCCCGCCACCTGCTCCCCAGGCGCCATGGATGGGGCTGCCCATTGCTCCGGCCAGGTTATGGTGGAGAACCTTGTAGACTAAACCCTAAAGTCAGAGGATGCCCAATCCTGGTCCAGGAGGTCTACCAACCTACAGAGTTCACCTGGCTCTGATATTCAGATACCTCTGAAGGCCTTGTTTCTTGGTTCTTTAGTAAAGACAGTCTATCTTTATTCACTATAGAACCATGAACACTCAAACAACCATATACATGCTTACATGGCTGTTTGCATGGTGAAATGGTTCTTCAGACTGATGGAGAATGTGGTGTATGTGGTTCTGTATAGCATCAAATTGGTTCTCCTATTGTTACAAGCTGGACATCATTACAGTAGCAGAGACCTTTTTGGTGCTCTATAGAACCATTAAACCCGCAATGGAGATTGATGGAGAATGTGTTGTATATGGTCCTATATAGAACGCTTTAGCACCATAAATGGTTCTGCTACTGTTATGATGTCATGCTTGTATAACAACAGAAGAACCGTTCTTGGACAAGCTAGGAAACATTCTCCGATGGAACACTAAGCATGGTAAGTCGCTCTGGATAAGAGCATCTGCCAAATGCCATAAAGAACCTTTTTTGGTGTCTTATAGAACCTTTGATCAACCATGTACATGTTCCCTTCAAAGAACCAGTCAAAGGGGACCTATTATGCTCATGTTCAGTCTAGCTAATTGTGTGTTTGGGTTCTACTAGGATGGATTTCCACACAATATGTTCCTCATACTGCATATCTGTACTCACCCTCTGTCTGAAACACTCTGTTAGAGCTCCTGTGTCTTTAAGCTCCGCCCCCTCCACAAGCATGAATAACAGCTGTGATTGGATTTGGCATGGACTGGACAAGTTTCTGGATGTAGGCCATGTCAACGTTCAGACACTCTTACATCAAAGAACTGGTCAGGTGGTCCAGATTTGGTGGATGCCTTCCCTGGTGTTGTACTGGTTGTTCCATATAGTCCCACAGATTTCCAGATGATGAGCTATAGGGGAAACCTAATTGTCCCGCAGCTAAGTGTAGGCACTGTGGTTCGGATCTACTGTCACCTCAACCAAAAAACCCACTTCCACCTAATTTAACCCCCCAGAACATCACAGAGGGGACTCGGTTTTGTCTGGGGAGCTCCTAAACAGCACCAGATAAATAGCTACGGTAATGAAACACTGATGCTAAGCATGACGGGACTACGACTGTGGTGAATCAGCCTGAGCGTTTTCCCGCTCCTGAGATGGTAGGCCTTCAGAGACAGGCTGCCGAGGGGCTATAACCACACAACCAGCGTACAGATGATCTTGTTTGGCTCGACTGCTTCATTTTTTGAACACGTAGAGTCTGGAAAGTGGGAAGGAGTTGGAGCTTTCTCTCATGGCCTGGCCTCCCGCGGCGCTCATCTCTGAGTAGCGTTCTCCATTACTCCAGAGGAGTCTCCGGGGAGAAGGGAGCCGCTCCAGCCTCAATTGAATAAAAGGAGACACGGTCTGAAACGACTGGCAGGAGAAACCAGATGAAGCCACCAGTCACCAGGTTCCAGGAGCACAGAGTACAGTATAGTTACTGTTCTCCAGCACGTTACATCTTTCATTCATTCATTCATTCATTCTTTTCTTCATTCATTCGTTATATCTTTCTCTTTCCTTCTTTCTTTTGTTTTTTCTCCTTTCTTTTCTTTCTCTTTCATTAATTAATTCATTATTTCCTTTCTTTCTTTCCTTTCATTCATTTCTTGTTTTTCTGTCTTTCTTTCTTTCTTTCTTTTTTTCTTTCTTTCTCTTTCATTTATTCATTCATTCTTTCATTTATTCTTTCTTTCCTTATTTTCTTTACATCCTTCTGAAGATGCCAGCTGCCCTTCACATTGTGTAAAATGGAATGTTAAATGGACCGTTGGAAATGGTCGGAATGGTCCATTTAGTTGTTATTTTAGTGCAGATCAGACATTTATGAATGTTTCTCCTATAATGCTACCATTTCTGAGACACGACTTTCTTATTTAACAGGGACGAATCACATTAATCAGCATCATTATTTCATAATGTAAATGTAATTTAGTCTCTGTACAGGCGGATTTCAATCCAGGGGTCTCCAAGTCCACAGCACACATACAGACAATTCACTTCTCACTTCGCTTCACATCTAAACCACCAGTGAACCTACACGTGTCTTCTGAGTGTATATGGAATGTTGATGATGGAAAATCTGGAAAACCTGGAAATAATAAGTTTCTTTGGGGGACTATTTTACCTCACAGCGCCCTGCAGCATGTATCCCTCCACCATGAATGGAGTTTAAGGCTGGAATCTTCTCCACACTATCATAAACAGCATCTCAGACATCAGGCAGCGTATTCAGAACCACCTCATGTAGGAACTTTCTGTGAGGGAGCTTTTAGAGGAGGGGGACGTCTGGTTACCTTCACCACCACTGTAGTTTGGCTGTAACTATGAACTTAACACTGACTCTAACCCTAAAGCTAAACCCAACCCTGGTTGTAATCCTAAACCTAGCACTATTGAGAAAGAACAGAGGGTCTGTAGGTTGTCATAAGATCTATTGGGACGGGATTAGTTCTACATGGCGGGTTGGAGTAGTGTAGTTCTACTGCGGGACGTCGGTGAAGTTTAGGGCCGAGTCACACGGGATAAGAAATCTCAGCACAAATGAGTGAGATGGGGGGGCTACTCGATTTACACACTGTCCTCACCTCCAAACACAGATACACTCACCAACCAATCCAGCCCACCAACCAAAACTATCCAGCCAGTAGCGTCCTGTGGGCAGCGTCCTGTGGGCAGCGTCCTGTGGCCACTGATACAGTAGAGGATGATGCCCATCTTATAGCCCACTTAATTATAGGTTGTAAATTAGCAGCTACATGTTCAAAACACGTATGTAGGCTGCCCAGTAACAGTTCCCCTCTCACGTCAAGCAAGAAAACAATACACTCCAAGTAAAAGAGAAGAAGAGTCGGCAAACAAGCCACAGATGCGAGAAACAAACAAATGCTTCTGAAGTTATATTTGAGAAATGGAGACTTACAACCCAGAGACAAACACATACACATACACGCCCCTTAAATACCCAATAAATACCCAGTGTCCACCCAACTTTCAAAGTCCATAAAGTCCAAAATCCGCAGCCACAAAAAATCCAAAAACCCCACAAGTCCTTAGCAATGCATTGCCGTAACCGAACAAGGAAAAACACAGGACAGATCTCACCGGTGGTGCAGTCCTGACATCGGTTTATATTCGAGGCCGACGGAGGAAATCCGCCTTGTAGTTCCTCCCTTAGTCCTCTGAGATGAAATCCTCAGCTGAGTTTAAGAGTTCCCATGTGGAGTTGACGGCTTTGGGTTGTCCTGCTCCTTCTTTCCCAAACACATCCACCTTCTCACTTCCACATGGCCAGACCATTTCTTTCCTTCCTCTTCCTGGTTCCAGTCACCTGTCTCTGTGACTCCTCCCCAGACCGAGCTCTAAAAGGGCCCATGCAGCTCTGTTTGATTAGTCTAGTTAGGCCCCCTAAAGAACACATGGCTAATACAGAATTAAGATAAAACCCTTTCATTTACTACACCCAAATAAGATTTAACCTAGCAAGGCTTTAATTTAAACCCATTTCGTAAGATGTGTGCAGCAAATTAAAAAGATGTGGCATCGTCACAGATCCCCACACAGAGCCGGAGGTATGAGGGACTCAACACCAAAATAAGGCTTGAGATTTCCCACATGCACCGTGTCTACTTTGTCAGGTTATTCTGCCACTGTAGCCTATAATTAACAGGACCTAGAATTTTCGTCACTTTAGCTGGACCTGTCCATTTTGGTGCTAATTTTGATGAAAACTTATCAGAGGCTTTGGACTGCGGGTGTGCCCTAACCCAGACCGGATCTCCCACAAGAAATCGCACCGGTCTCCTGTGGGCATTATAATATCTGGCTTGTCTTTGTCTGGCCGCTCCCACCTTCTGCCTTACCTCCTGTGCCAACTGTTGCTGTCGTTCAAGCAGGGCATATGATAGTTTTTGAGGATGAGGTGTTTGGTGGATTAGCCTTTCTAATGGGCCTTTCAGTTGCCTTCCCAGGGCCAATTCAGCTGGAGTTCGCCCTGTTGTTTCATGCTGGGTGCTGCTGATCGCAAACCGAAACTCTGACAACCACATACCCCAGTCTTCATGGCGATTACCCACAAAGGAGGCCATCATGGTTTTTAGAGTGCGGTTAACCTGCTCTGTGGCGTTGGCCTGAGGATGGTAGGCGGTGGTCATCTTCAGTATTACTCCATTTCTTGGACACATCAGTGAGGAGCTGACTGGTGAACTGGGGGCCCCGGTCTGAGACAAGGTATTTTGGCACACCCCATCTGGTGAAGAATTCATCCCACAGCAACCAACAGAGACGTGGGGTTTTACTGTCCCTCAGAGGGAACAGCTCTATCCATTTGGTGTAACAGCCCACCACCAATAGCAGATAACTGTTTCCCTTCTTGCTTCGAGGAAATCCTGCTTCTCCACTTCGGTGGTCCGTAAAAATCCAGCAGGTTTCTTGTTGTCCGGCTTGTACTGCTGGCAAATCGCACACAGTTTCACACATCCCACACATCTTTTCCGACTGTGGGCCACCAGGCCACCTCTAAAATCCGCAACAGAGTCTTAAGTCTGCCCAAGTGACTTAACGAGTATTGTCCTGTAAAGGACATCTTGAAGTATCTCCCAACCAATGCGCCCTGTCTGCTTACTGATGTTGGCCGCTTTGGCCCGCACCTCTCTGACTTCTTGATCTCCTTTTTGAGCACGTGCAATCTCAGCCAGAGAAGTGGGCAAATCAGAGGTGTAGGCATTTGGCAGTGTAGACACATAAGGGCCCATCACTGGTGATTGGTCAGACTCCACTGCCCGTGAAACAGCATGATGTTCATGCAACCTTTACGGTAGTAAACATCAAAATTAAATTGTTGTAGCCTCAGAATCCAGCGGGTCAGCCTGGAGCTGGTCTTTGGACAGTTGAATGCCCAGGCCAGAGCATTATGGTCCGTGAAAACCATTAACTTGTCTCCCTCCAGGTAATGGCGCCATTTCTCTACGGCCCAAACCACTGCTAGGCACTCCTTCTCCGAAGTAGAGTAGTTGCGTTCCGCCCTACGGAGTGTTCTGGAGGCATATGCAATCACTCTCTCCCCCTCTGAATTCTTCTGGGTCAGAATTGCTCCTAGCCCTACGTCACTGGCGTCAGTATGTACCTGGAAGGGCTGAGTTAGATCAGGCTGGGCCAGAACCGGAGGAGTTTTCAAGGCCTGCTTTAGCTGATCAAAACTCTTCTGGCATTCCTCCATCCATGCCCACTCAATGGTCTTTTTCTTCAGCTGGTTCAAAGGCGCAGCGAGGTCTGCAAAATGAGGAATAAACTTGTGATGCCGTCCCACAAGACCCAAGAACCTTTGCAAGGACTTGATGCCTTGCGGGACTGGATAATGACACAATGACTTACCTAAAGCTGCCAGAAGCTTCGTGCCTCTGAGCATACGGTACCTGAGGTTCATCACACGACTTGCACGACCTCAGGTATCTGTGACAGGCATGATGAAACTAAGTGCCTCATCGAGCGCCTCCATACTTGAGGAAAACCGTGGAAATTTTCTTTTCCACAGGATGTGATGGAATATTCATACACTATGGATTCACACTGGATTAGTATAACCTGAGGTTATTTCTGTGGCTCATTTTACAGGTAAAGGTAAAAGGTTCTGGAATCTTTATTGACACGGGAGCGCGCAGCCGGTAAACATGCCATCCCATGTACATCTCATCCCATACTATTAGGTGCTTTAGTCTCAGATCTCAGCCCACAGAATGTCTGATATGTATTGTAAGCTAAGAGCTATGTAGAATCGGATGTACTACATCACGTATAGGGTGGCCACACATCTGGTTTTAGGCCGGACGGTCCGTTTTTTCAACTCCCAGTACCTGGACGGACACCTATTAGTCCTCTTTCCGGGATGAACTATTTAAAATGTTCACTCACCAACGATATTAGCGTGCCATTAGCTCACATCCGTGTCAAAAGACATGCCTTGCATTTCATTGGTTTACCAAGGTCATGTGACGTTGTGAGTCGCCTACTGGTTAACCGCAGGTCAGCCCTCTAAATGCTAGTCAGTTAATAAGCTTCCATCTGACTCACGAATGTCACCCATTCGACCCAGTTAGGTGAGTAAAGCATCATGTATGTGTTATACAGGTTATATATGATTTTAATTCTGTTTTAGTATCGTGCCCGATATGTGGCTGGAAACTACACAAAGATAAGCATGGCTGATGTACGGGCCCCTCACAACAACTTGGGAACGGTGTAAGCTACAGCGATGACACCCATAACACAGCGATCAGTAGACCTTGCAATACATAGCTGCCAATAGCTAGATAAACAGAGAAGTGCTAAAGCTTGGTTACATCAGCTAACGCGACTATGCTAGTCATTTCCAGAGAGAGAGGCTGTGAGGAGGCTGTGAGGAGGTACCAGACTGATAATGATGTGATATATTATATAGAAAGTCATTTAATTAAATATTCAGGTGTAGAAATAAGCTTTCTGATGTTTATCAACAGTCTCGCCGCAGGGCGCGGTACAGCAGCGTGACGCTACGCATGTTCTATCACCCCATCAGGAAGAACATTTTTGCACCTGCTCTGTGCAGCCTATCAAGGTGAGAGAGAAGTTCAGTCCTCTTAGAAGCATTTAAGCTAACTCTGTATACTGTATTACCCTGTTCTTCAATGGTCAGGACCCCCACAGGACCACCACAGGACCACCACAGAGCAGGTATGATGTGGGTGGTGGATCATTCTCAGCACTGCAGTGACACTGACGTGGTGGTGGTGGTGTTAGTGTGTGTGGTGCTGGTGTGAGTGGATCAGACACAGCAGTGCTGCTGGAGTGTTTAAACACTGTGTCCACTCACTGTCCACTCTATTAGACACTCCTACCTTGCTGGTCCACCTTGTAGATGTACAGTCAGAGACGATAGCTCATCTGCTGCTGCACAGTGCAGTGTTGGTCATCCTCTAGTCCTTCATCAGTGGTCACATGACACCGCCCACAGGACGCCACCCACGGGATGGTGCCCACAGGACGGTGCCCCTGATGGCTGGATAGTTTTGGTTGGTGGACGATTCTCAATCCAGCAGTGACACTGAGGTCTCCAGCAGCACTGCTGTGTCTGATCCACTGACACCAGCACAACACACACTAACACACCACCACCACGTCAGTGTCACTGCAGTGCTGAGAATGAGCCACCACCCACATAATACCTGCTCTGTGGTGGTCCTGTGGGGGTCCTGACCATTGAAGAACAGGGTAACAAAACTTAAAACAAGTATGTAAAGGTAACATCATAAAGTGTAGCGGCTCCTCATTAAAGCAGGACCAGTGCCGCCACAGTATCATCTCCACCTCGTGATGGAGCAGCGATAAACATTTATTGCCCTGTTCTGTAGTTTAAAGGCAGGCTCGGTCGCAAGCTGTTTCAGTGCTAACCCCGCTTATCAGCCCGGCTCAGCTGCAGTTGTTGGTGGCCCTGTGGTCACAGTCTGCTCGATATCCATCACTTTAGGCCATCTGATAAATGCGCTGGAGATAACCCAGCTTATGGGTTCACAGCACAAAGCCAGTTCAGATAAGCCCAATTAATTAAACTGCATCCCTCTCCCCCACACCCCTCCACCACGGAGCCATACACTCCTGACTGCTGACCTTTACCAAGTTTGAGCCTGTTTTCTCTTAAACCTCTGAGGTATTACGAAAGGCCTCCACTCTCTCTGGGGTTGTGAAATTAACACTTGTGGTGGCAGCATATGGACCTGCTTGATTTCACAGCCTGCCAGTCACCAGCCAACACCTCTAAACAGTATTGCAGAAGGATGCCACTGAGAATAGCTGTTTCAGGACACCTCTGGCCTATGAGTAATTTAATTAAAAGTTAAGACAGCAGCAAGGCAAACAAAGCCTGTGAGCTCATGGGAGAAATCTTATTTTTACTTCATCATCATTCACTATGGAGTCAGATGACGCTAGTGACAACATGAATGAGCCACTCTATGGATGTGAACACCACATTTCATACATGAATACAACCGGTGCAATCAGGAGCAATCAGAGCAACTACAGCCTGAAAGGAGGAAACGACAAATCACACACTCAGGAAAGAATAAAAGTGCAAGTGATGTTTGTTAAGGCCTCGGTAGTGGGTGAGTGGTGTTTATTTGATGGTTGGTAATGACTCCTTTAGAGGGTGGTGGTGAGTGGTGTTTATTTGATGGTTGGTAATGACTCCTTTAGAGGGCGGTGGTGAGTGGTGTTTATTTGATGGTTGGTAATGACTCCTTTAGAGGGCGGTGGTGAGTGGTGTTTGTTTATTTGATGGTTGGTAATGACTCCTTTAGAGGGCGGTGGTGAGTGGTGTTTATTTGATTTAATTTAATGCTAAATTTAAGATCTTTTAAGTGTATAGATGTGGTAAGCGTACAGGCTGTCGGTCATGCTGTAATAAAACTCCCATGAAGAACATTATACTGTTAAATGGTGATCTTTGCTGCCCTTGTTCTTTGAACAGAGTTTTACCTGCAGAACTCTCTGATGCCTGTCATATTCCTCACTTATATTAGAGTGGATTTCTGACATCTAAATTCATACTTTTCTCACCTACAATCTGCTCATTCTCTCTGGGTTCATTTTCACTTTGAGCAGGGCAGGTCTGTCTTCAGCTCTCATTCTGTCTCTCATATCCCTGAGCGCTCTGCCAGGAACTTCCTCTTTCTCCAAATCTTGTTCTTTCTCCTCCGAGCCATATGTAAGATTTTTGCAGCTGTAATATGGAGAGAGGGAAAATGTGTGAAGATGTGTTTAAATTTAATTGTGACACTTTTTCTTCTGCTTTAAGGGAAATCTTTTTTTCTCAGTCTTTGCTAAAGCCTATTAGTGAGTGATGTTCCCGAGTATGAAACTATATAACACATTCTGACAGACTGTAATACACTACAGGATGTGTAGGGGGCGATACGACCCACACGGTCATTCTGACAGACTGTAATACACTACAGGAAGTGTAGGGGGCGATATGACCCACACAGTCATTCTGACAGACTGTAATACACTACAGGAACTGTAGGGGGCGATACGACCCACACAGTCATTCTGACAGACTGTAATACACTACAGGAAGTGTAGGGGGCGATATGACCCACACAGTCATTCTGACAGACTGTTATACACTACAGGAAGTGTAGGGGGCCATATGACCTACGCAGTCATTCTGACAGACTGTAATACACTACAGGAAGTGTAGGGGGCGATATGACCCACATGCTCATTCTGACAGACTGTAATACACTACAGGAAGTGTAGGGGGCGATATGACCCACACGCTCATTCTGACAGACTAATACACTACAGGAACTGTAGGGGGCAATATGACCTCTATTGTTCTATTGTTGAAAGCACATATTTGTATGGAAACCAAACTGCTAGCATTCATGGCTAGCTTTATTGGCCAGTTAGCATGCTGGCTAACCTAGCTAGCTATGGAGTGACCTAACTCACCAGAGACCCCAACAATATCCACTACTATATTCCACACTTCATTTTTCTACAGGTGTATATGTACAAAGGCGCATCATATGAACTGGGGAGAGAAGAAACAGCGGTCATGAGTATCTGTGTGTGTGTGTTTATGTGTGTGTGTGTGTGTGTGTTTGTATATATATATGTGTGTGCAAAGTCTACATTATGCCAGGGACAGGACAAAAGGCGGGCCCTCACAAGACCTGCCCCCCAGGACAATTCCCGAACTTCCCAATAGGCAGTCCTTCTACACCCTGGTTTTCGATTCTCCAGGTAATAGAGTTACCATCAGATCGAATCCATTAACATGGGTTATAACAATGACAAATGGGATCATTTTAGATAATGATTTAATTATTGATGCGACATTATTGACCAGCCGTATATCAAATTCACCTCCTTCCAGTTTCATACGACTGTAATACAGAGAAAGGAAAGAAAGGAAGAACAGTCAATACAGACACACAGAGACATATTTAGCTTTGTGTTGTCTACAATGTCAGGACACGGGGTCATTTAGATGTGTGGACATACGTAAGTACCTGCAGCACTGCGTAAAAATCAGAGACCAGATTCCATATAAGATAATCCTCTTATTAAGAAAGTGTGGGCCCTAACAACCACCTGGAAGACATGGTACAATCCCTAACACTGTCCCCTTCAGATAAACAACACTTTCATCTCTGAGGGAGAGGAGAACATCAATCTCCACTCTTGTATCAGATCTGAGAACATCCACAGGTGTTTCTGTCCATCCGTCCACTGTGAGAAGACACCTCAGCGCTATGGAGGTCGGAAAGGAGGTGTAGCTGTTCAAGAAGCTCCTCACTGAGAAGAGAAAGGAGACACATCCAACAAAGAAGCCGCTGGTGTTCTCAGAACAATGGACTGACCACCCCAGAGTCCAAAACCTCAACACCACTGAATGTGTTTGGGGTTATCCGGATAATGAGAAGAAGCAGAAGACCCTACACCAGCTTCTCAGACTGAACTTTGGAGGTATGTCTCTTTGAGGAACTGAAAGTGAGTCTCCTGACAAGAACAGAAGCTGGAATGAAGGTAAACAGTGGACACACTGAACACTCAGACACCTGATATTATATGTAGCTGTTGAGACTACAGGATATATAAGATAGCAGGACACAAGCTTACTGGACAAAGAATGGCTCACCTTGTGTGTTTAAGGTGGTAGTACCTTCAGGCTGCATGAGGATGATGGGGCTATAAATCCCTGCGGGGTGTGAGTGATGGGATCCATAGATTGGGAAGAGGTGCTACAGTGCAGGGAATGTCTCGTTCCATGTGTGGAAAATGGCTCCAGAGCAGATGTTAATGATTGGCTAAAAGGAGTGACTGCATTTAGGCGTGTCAAAGACCATAGTGTGAAGGAAGTAGCTGAATCTGCAGGTGTATGGAAGCGTACGGTCATACGGGTCTACCAGCAGTGGATAAAATCCCAGTCTACAGGGAATTCTCCTCGGAATTGTGTCAGGGAAGGCATCCACCAAATCTGGCCCAACTGACCAATTCTTTGATGTAAGAGTGTCTGAACATTGATGTGGCTACATCCAGAAACTTGTCCAGTACATGCCCAATCCAGTCACAGCTGTTATTGGTGCTCGTGGCGGCATTACATGCCATTAGGTTTCAAAATGTTCCTCTGGTTATACTGCAATGTCAGCACATTCTTGGCTTGAAAATGTATGAAAACGAACACACACACACACACACACACACGGAGGACAGCAGGGACCACTGGGTATTTCCTGTCCATCCTAACCCATTAACTGTACCGTAGCTCGGGGGAAAGAGGTGTCCACAGTGCTAAATAGATTTTGCCTTGCTGGGACTGTCCACAAGACAAGCCAAAGACTAAAGGGTGAGAGCGACACTGATATATTCTCCCTCTCTGGGTTAGTCACTCTATCTCTTCGGTTGGCTCCGAGCCTCTGGACGCCAACACACACATCAAATTCATCCCGCACTGCGCGCACACACACTGTAAATTATTCAAACCTCAGAGAGAAAGCTCCAAATGGAAGAGCAATCACCAAAAAAGCACAGCCATCTTTTCCTGGGCTGTCATTACACACGGAAGAAAAGGAGAAGGCTCCCGAGGAAAGCTGGAGTGAGAGAGAGGCTGGCTGACTGAGCCTGTTTCTGGTGTTTCACTGGTTCCTCGGTGACTCAGCAGGTCTCCTGTAATGTGTAAAGATGCTGTGGTCACTTAGCAGGAGGTGTTTGGTCATGGAGACATCTGAGAATGCCTTGAGTCAGCCTCATCACATGTTGAGTCACCATCAGCGGTAGTGACACCTATCGCTGGGCTGACGTGTCATGCTCATTGTGTCCCCTGAGGAAGAGACAGCTCATGGGCTGTTGGATAAGGTTCTGTAGACTACGTCAGTGGGCTACACTCAGGTCTGTTGCTCTAGGTCTACAACAATGTCCATGTTTATGTCAGATCTATTCCCATTTTCAAAGTTACACTAGATCTAAACCCATGTCTATGCTATACTAAGAATAAAGCCCATTTCCATAGTTACATTAGATCTAAACTTATTTCCATGGTTACATTAGATCTACACCAGTTTCACTGGTTTCATTCGATCTAAACCCATTTTCATGGTTACATCAAGTCTAAATCCATTTCCATGGTTACATTATATCCAAACCCATATTAATTATCATGTTAATCTAAACATATTTTGATTTTTTTAGATCTAGACCCATTTCAATGGTCACCTTGGATCTAAACCCATTTCTATAGTTACATTAGATCTAAATTCTTTTTACATTAGCTTACATTAAAGGAAAAGAAAATTGTTGTCCTCTTCTGTAAAGCTAAATTACAAAATGTATTATTTTTTTTATTTCTTGTCTATTCAATATATTATATATTTTCTATTTAAAATGCAGTATAAATAGAAACAAAGAAATTTGTTACCTTGTGTGTTTAAGGTGGTAGTACCTTCAGGCTCCTGCAGATGGCGCTGCACGAGGATGATGGGGCTATAAATCCCTGCAGGGTGTGAGTGACGGGATCCATAGATTGGGAAGAGGTGCTACAGTGCAGGGAATGTCTCGTTCCATGTGTGGAAAATGGCTCCAGAGCAGATGTTAATGATTGGCTAAAAGGAGTGACTGCATTTGGGCGTGTCAAAGACCATAGTGTGAAGGAAGTAGCTGAATCTGCAGGTGTAGGGAAGCGTACGGTCATACGGGTCTACCCGCAGTGGCTAAAATCCCAGTCTACAGGGAATTCTCCTCGGAATTGTACCAGGGAAGGAGGCCACTAAATCTGGCCCAACTGACCAATTCTTTGATGTAAGAGTGTCTGAACATTGATGTGGCTACATCAAGAAACTACATGCCAAATTCAATTTTATTTTCTTCTTCGCCCCTCAATGTGAAAACCTAGGTATACACCCATTTCTGTGGTTACCCTAGTGTGAGGTTCTGAGAGGCCACAATACTGTCCAGTAATGAAAATCCAATATTCGAAACGATTGATCAGAAAAAGCAGAATAAACACGAAAGTGCAATCCATTCTGTCAGCACTAACTTCATTACCATTACAGTCTCCTAACTGTACATTACCTGCTATGTTGGCTAGACGGGTAAGTCACACATCATCCATGGCTGCCATTAACGTACACTATATTGCCAAAAGTATTCACTCCCCCATCCAAATCATTGAATTCAGTTAATCCAGTCACTTCCATGGCGACAGGTGTATAAAACCAAGCCCCTAGTCATGCAGACTGCTCCTACAGACATTAGTGAGAGAATGGGTCGCTCTCAGGAGCTCAGTGAATTCCAGCATGGTACCGTGATAGGATGGCACCTGTGCAAGTCCAGTTGTGAAATTTCCTCCCTACTAAATATTCCACAGTCGGCTGTCAGTGGGATTATAACACAGTGGAAGTGATTGGGAACGACAGCAACTCAGTCACGAAGTGGTAGACCACGTACAGTGACAGAGCGGGGTCAGCGGATGCTGAGGGGCATAGTGCACAGAGGTCACCAACTTTCTGCAGAGTCCATCACTACAGACCTCCAAACTTCATGTGTCCTTCAGATCAGCTCAAGAACCGTGTGTAGAGAGCTTCATGGAATGGGTTTACATGGCCGAGCAGCTGCATCCAAGCCTTACATCACCAAGCGCAATGCAGAGCGTGGAATGCAGTGGTGTAAAGCGCCGCCACTGGACTCTAGAGCAGTGGAGACGTGTTCTCTGGAGTGACCAATCATGCTTCTCCGTCTGGTGGTCTGATGGGCGAGTCTGGGTTTGGTAGTTGCCAGGAGAACGGTACTTGTCTGACTGCGTTGTGCCGAGTGTAAAGTTTGGTGGAGGGGGGATTATGGTGTGGGGGTGGTGTTCAGGAGTTGGGCTCAGCCCCTTAGTTCCAGTGAGAGGAACTCTTAATGCTTCAGCAGACCAAGAGACTCTGGACCATTTCATGCTCCCAACTTTGTGGGGACAGTTTGGGGACGGCCCCTTCCTGTTCCAACATGACCGCACACCAGTGCACAGAACAAGATCCATAAAGACATGGATGAGGGAGTTTGGTGTGGAAGAACTGGACTGGCCTGCACAGAGTCCTGACCTCAACCCGACAGAACACCTTTGGGATGAATTAGAGCGGAGACTGCGAGCCAGGCCTTCTTGTCCAACATCAGTGTCTGACCTCACAAATGAGCTTCTGGAAGAATGGTCAGAAATTCCCATAGACACATTCCTGAACCTTGTGGAAAGCCTTCCCAGAAGAGTCGGAGCTGTTATAACTGTAAAGGGTGGAAGATCATATTACACCCTATGGGTTAAGAACGGGATGTCACTCAAGTTCATATGCGTGTGGCAGACGAGCAAATACTTTTGGCAGCGTAGTGCATGTACAGGCATCAAACAGATTTCAGATTCTTTGTTTCTCCGGATGTGAAAGCCCAAACTCTCTGTTGGTTCTGTTTCTATATTTCGCTGTGCTGTTTTAGAACTCCGCCACTCCAAGACTGCTTGATGGCTCTCAAACCCCCAAAACAGGAAAAGTTCAGTTTCCTCCTTTATCCTCTAATTGGCTCAGTGGAGGAAGCCATCTCGGAGATGGATCGAGGCGGATTTGATGACACTCTGAAAGGGGCCGCAGAGAGCATTTCTATTACTGTGATCAAGAGACGAGTGGCGGGAGCTTTAGGGCTCCTCTAGCACTTTAACTCACACACAAAGGGAGAAATGGATCGTTCTGCATTTCCACTTAGTCTCTTTTAACTCTCTAATTGCTGTCATTGTGTCTGTTTTCACGAGAAAAGGAAATCTTCCAACAAAGCAACAATCCTTGGTTCTGAGGAAGCAAACAAATACACAGGAAAACACTTCCACCTACAGCCTCTTACTGCTCCTCTGGCTGAGGGAATGTTTGCAGGTCCTTCAGGAAACTGATGAATATCAGCAGCCTGGCCAAGACCAAGCGGCATCATGGATACCACACTGTAACACCAGGTCACATCACAACTGGCTCTCATTCTAAGATCTACTTTGTCTCAGTGGTTGTTCCTTGTGTTCTTAGGGAGGTTCTCATTTTGAGATCTAATTTGTCTCAATGGTTCTTCCTTGTGTTCTTAGGGAGGTTCTAATTTTGAGACTTGGTTCCTCTCAGTGGTTCCTCCTTTTGTTCTTAGGAAGGTTCTCCTTTTGAGATCTACTTTGTCTCAGTGGTTCTTCCTTGAGTTCTTAGGGAGGTTCTCATTTTGAGATCTACTTTATCTCAGTGGTTCTTCCTTGTGTTCTTAGGGAGGTTCTCCTTTTGAGATCTACTTCGTCTCAGTGGTTCTCAGACCAAGGAGACATCATGGATACCACGCTGTGACATCAGGTAACATCACTACTGCTAGAGTGATTGCTGTAATAGGTGGTGTGATAAGATCAGAGCCTTGATCACTTCATATCCAGAAAGGGGTGAGAAGGAACCCAAAGTTAACAGCAACAGACCCTACAGAAGTCTCTACAGACTGCAGAACCCTTCATTCATGTGTCCACTATTAGAAAAACACTGAAAAAGCACTAAAGTACAGAAGCAAATCGACAACGGCTGGAAAAGAACAAGACCTATGTAGCTGAGTCCTGACCTGAACCCCATGGAGATGCTGTGGTAGGACCTGAAGAGGGCTGTGCAAACAAGACATCCCAGAAATACTGATGAACTGAAACACATCTGCAGGAGGAACGGTCCAGAATTCCCCATCAATGCTGTTCAGATCTTGGGTGGAGGAGGTTGGGTGGAGGATCTACGGGTTATTACACTCATCGTCAAAAGAACAGCTGCACCCAGGAGGAGGTGTGGGATTGCGGTGCTGTTGGGAAGGAAGATAAAGGTTACCAGGATCAATAACTGATGATAAATTTAGACTGATATGATCAATATTTACTGAGCTACACATACAGAAGTCTGTCTCTCAGTATGGCGTCGGGCCGCCGTGTTTGCTAACCCAACATGCCAGATGTCTCGGCATCATGGAGCTGTAGAGGTTCCTAATGGTGTC